>JAADKT020243309.1:0-15546 GCA_011763395.2 Chrysaora chesapeakei
GATTTTTAGATTCCTTGTACTTATATTAGATTTTTGTATTCTACAAATAAAAATGATGATGATGATGATGATGATGTAGCCTTTGAGCTTTACAAACTTCAAAATTGCGGGAAATGGAAACATCTTTGAACTACTTAAAAGCTGATACTTATTGTACATGGATCTGTTTCGGGCTCTGTTGCTGACGTTATAACGCTGAGCACGAAAAAGGTCTTACAAGTATGTCTGAAGATGTTGCCGCTATTTCTTGCAACTTATAATAGCGTTCTCTCCGACGCAACGCGTGTCTACGATATGGTATATATTAAATAACGGCTTATTAATTTTGATTGCAGAGGATACTGCGAATTTGAGCGGTGAGTTCGCTATGATCAAGTATTCCCGTGGTGGCAACGCATCAATACCGCATGAAAGAGTATTTCGCCTAGATAAGGACAACCTGGTAAGTTTTATCAATTATATTTTCTCATTATGTGCTATATCTTGCTTAAGCCACCTTAGTTAAATCAGATTAAAAGTTTCTTGATGAGGGGTTTTACAAAGCCCGGGTTGCAAAGTTATTTGAAAGGGGCTGCAATTTTCAATTTTATGAAAATATGCGTAACGCCATCCAGAGAGCAAGCCACAATTCCACTGAGCTGAAGGGCCTAATGAAATCGTTAAGTAACTCTCTGAATGAAAAAGCCCAAGCGCTGAATAGGGCCCAAGGCTCTCCTCCAGTATGGCTTTGTGTTTCTGCTATGTTGAGCCTCTTTCAGCACCATACATATTTGAATATATTTGTCTCAAACCTTGACTGCATGATCAGAGAGCCAGCGATGTTTCCACTGAGCCAAAAAGCCCAATGAAGTCTTCATTAACTCGCCAAGTCATACAGCCCAATGCTCTCTTCCCGTTTGGCTTTGTGCCTCGGCTATATAAACTCTTCTTCAGTAGTACCATACGTATTTACATGATTTTATTATGAATGGCATATCGTATATGACATATCATTATATAGTATCTCTTATATTAGTAAGATATTCTTCATATCTCGTAGCAATTAATGTGGAGAAAGGCGAGAAAAGGCTACACTAGCAAATGCACTCGTATGTTTGTCTTTATTTATCATTCCTAGCTATTACTAGACTTATTACATTCGTCGTAGTCTTCGCTCCTCCACACTCCACCACCCCGCTCCACTCTGAAGAGACAGCTGTATGTTGTTGTAGTTGTTAGAAGCTGTTTCCGAAAGAATGGGAGGAAGGTAATAAGTCCAAGCTATTACCATATTATCACTGCTTTTTCCTCTTCTTGTCTTCGCTTCATTCAGCCTCTCATTTTTACTTCTTTTTCATGCTTATTTTTGCCTTACCCAATACAATGAAATCCTCATAATGTATTATGAAATTTATAAATTCATCAGTGACTGTTCTAACAACGATTCTCCACGTACTCTAAAAACTAAGCCAGGCTAATGTCGATTTTGCGTACAGTTAGAGCCAGGGAGCTCCTTTAGCCGTTAATCAGCGATTTTTTAAACTAATTTATCGCAATCGAGCAGTCGATTTAGCAACATGTTGTACGGTTTGCCATACCATCAAAACATCTGAGATGTTTTGGGTTGCTGAAGCCATCTACAAATGATCTTTTGCAAACATGGCCGAAAAGGAAGCTTTGTTTATTGCTCGCTCTTTTTGTTGGCGACGAAGAAGAAAAAACTCGTGGTCCAACTCAATCTGCCAGCTTAAATCTATTTCTCATTTTAAGGTCTTTAAAATAACGTTTGAAATTGACTATGTTGTGGCAAAATGTTGGCGAGACACAGCAAACCATACCAACACATCAGTTTTGCTGAAATTGATGAAAATGTTGGCCATCATTTTTAAACATTGTGAATAGTATAACCAGAAGCTTAAACATTATGATTAGAAACTAACGAAAGATGACAGTTGTTTGTTTATTGAACTCTGATGATGACTGTTGGAAAGTACTGTCGAATATACAGTCAATAAACAAACAATTGTCATCTTTCGTTTGTTTCTAATCATTATGTTTAAGCTTCTGGTTATACTATTCATAATTAAGTTGTATGCCCGTTTGGATATATTTTTAAACATGTTTACAAATGTTTGCCAGCTATTTTTGTGAACAACATGTTGTTTGTTTGGACAATATCTATAGCAAACGTTTCCAACATGTTGACCAACAATTGTTGGCGGCGATGTTGGCAAAGAGGTTGGCATGGTTCGGGGCTGTCTCAACGTAAACATTTTATTTTGATTTTACAGTCGAATCGAGCAAGATTGTAGAAGTTCGCTGTGGCCAACAGACTAGAAATTTTACTCAATTTCCATATCTTGAAGTTGAAAGACAATCATTCAGCCTGATGTTCGAAAGAGAGCAAGGTATATTCTTGCAATTTTTTTTAATTACTTGCTAAAATGGAAACAGGAAATGTGCCTGAAAAGACGTATAGGGATTTCAAAATTACGGAAACAGGAAAAAATTACGGTCACACAGTCATTGACCGGAGGAAGGTCACAATTAGAACACAAGAAGATATTTGCCACGGCCAAAACACGCCTTTTTTTCTTTGTTAAATGAGGAAGGTTTTAATTTTAGGGGTATTTTTGTCTGGAGGAAGGTTCAACACTTTTCTGGACTCTGCAAAATTAAGATGGTCATCCAAAGATATGGGCAAGAGCTCCACTTATTGAGTTATACCACTTGTGGCAAAATCTATCTGGGTGTTTGCAATTCATGACAAATATAGAACCATGGACAATATGGATTTAAAACAGGTCCTTCTCATTGGTGGTCCCTTTTTTGTTGAGTATTGTCTTTAATGAAAGAGATAAAAAAAGTAATTTTTCTCTATTTGAACAGGTGAATGGAGTTCACTGATGTCCCTTGATTTGATTTGTGATTCAATGCTTGCTTCTCAGTCATGGAAACGCGGGGTAATCTTAGTCAAAAATGCAGTTTGATACAATGATATAGCTATAAGATGGACTTTATAACGCCGTATTTAGGTCGTGTCGAATTTAATTCATTCAATCCGGCTTAAAAGCTAGGTAAGAGCAACGCTGACTTTATATGTAGTTAGTGTATCGTCGACTTAATTGAAAGTCGAATCTTATTGGTCTTTTTACTGAAAAAGAGGCTCAAATTGCGTAATAATCTAAACTCAGAATAGACGCTTCCGCAAAAGATGGCCGCCGTTTTTGCCTACTGTTTTCATTAAGGATTTTCGAAAGGAATTCTGGGAATATTTTCCTTAGTTACGTGTTTTACTTAGCTGCAGACGTTGAATTCGTAGCTAAGGAAATTATTCCCAGAATTCCCCTCGTAAAACCTTATGAAAAACAAGGGGTTGACAGAAACGGCCGCCATCTTTTGCGGAAACCTCTATGGCTGCGGTAGATGCCGTAGATCGATATTGATTAAATTCGACCAAATTGCGACCATACAAAGCAACGCTGCATTTTTGTTAAACTTGTGAATTAAGTTCGGCATATCCTGCTGCATTTAATTCAAAGTGCAGAATTTAATAAAACTGCCACTTAATATGAGTTAATTTAGGTCGAGCTTATTTCAAATTTTGCTTGAATATAAATTCTGCTGATGCCACCCCCCACCTGGGTATACATTCCGCCTTAGTCAATTGTTCCGGTCTGTTTCTAATGTTTATTCTCTGAGGAGTGTCAAAGAGCATTTAAGTATGCCTCACGATGTTTCCGCTGTTCATCGCGATTAAGTTTCTGTGCAACTACAAAATTAAGTAAAAGATAAGAAGTTTCTTTATGAAGAAGTATCCGATCATTTTGTCCTTTTGACTGATGCTGTTTTAATTTGCAATTTTTTTCCTTTGCAGCTGAAGGCTCTAATCTATGGCAGTGAGGACCATCCTCCAGTGCGACGTCTTCAAGAGCCACAAGATCCTATCATCATGTATCCTTGTCAAATTTAAATACAGATGCTGATGACCGTTCTTTTTTAGGCGCTTTTATTATTCTTTCATTATGTTATGTCATAAAACACTGACACCAGAACAGGAATGTGCTGTGGCGTCGCGGTGTAATCCAGCTGGCTCGTGGTGTCAGAAGCTCAGTGTGGTCAGGGTTCGAGCCCAGCTACGGTAGCGTCACGGCCAGGGTCGAGGCTTCGATTAGTTAACCTACTACTGAAATCCTAGCGACTGGCGCTAAAACACCATTTCACCTTCACCTTCACCTTCAGGAATGATTAAAGTAGGTTTTCGGGAGTTTGCTTTCCCCATTTTGAGAGTCTCTCACGTTGATTGCCAATAGTGTTAAGTGTGCCAGAGCATAGAGGTCCTCAAAATCACCAAACGGGTGGAATGCACTGATGCTATGCTATGCTCTAACAGCAATCAACGGTTTTAGTAGGAAAAGAATGTAGAGACGTGCTCAATATTTTAAGAGTCGCGGTATATTGAATATAGTACTCCTATTTTATCAACATGAACATAAATTCAGTAACACAAAACACTTAAAACTTATCCTCGATGCATTTAAGTATTGTGTGTAACTTTCCTTAATGCTTAAAAGCTATCTTAAACGTCTTTGGGCAACAATGGAACATAAAGGACAAATTACTTACGAAGATGCTGTTGATTTTGTGCACAATTTGAACCCCAACATTAACAAGAGAAACTTGCGAAACTTTATTCGGGTAAGCATCATTGCCGACTGGAAGATTCTTCTTGTTCTTCTTCTTCGTGTTATTCCTTTTTTGCTTCTTCTTCTTCTTCTCCTCCTTCTTCTGTTTCTTCTTCTTCTTCTTCTGTTTCTTTTCTTCTGCTGTCTTTTATTCTTCTTTTTCTTCGTCTGTTTCTTCTTCCTCTGCTATCTTTCAATCTTCTTCGTCTGTTTCTTCTTCTTCTGCTATCTTTTATTCTTTTTCTTCTTCTGTTTTTTCTGCTGTCTTTTATTCTTTTTCTTTTTCTTCTTCTCCTTCTTCTTCTTCTTCTTCTGTTTCTTCTTTTTCTGCTATCTTTTATTCTTCTTCTTCTTTTTCTTCTTCTTCTGCTTTCTAAAATTCTTCATCTTCTTTTTCCTCTTCTTCGGCTTTTCTTTTTTTCTCTTCTGCTGTTTTTTCTTCTTCTTCTTCTTCTTCTTCTTCTTCTTCTTCTTCTTCGTCTTCTTCTTCGGCTTCGGCTTTTATTATACTTGATGTTTAATTGCCTATGTTTTCTTTCATTCCTCTTCTTCTTCTTCTGTTTCTTTTGCTGCTGCTTTCTTATATTCTTCTTCTTCTTCTTCTTCTTCTTCTTCTTCATCTTCTTCTTCATCTTCTTCTTCTTCCTCTTCTTCTGTTTTTCTTTCTTCCTCTTCTGCTGTCTTTTCTTCTTCTTTTTCGGCTTCGGCTTTTATCCTATTTGATGTCTAATTGTCTATGCTATCTTTTATTCATCATCTTCCTCTTCTGTTTTTACTTCTACTGCTTTCTTTTATTCTTCTTCTGTTTCTGCTGAATGTTACTTTTCGTAATTCAAATTTTTCTTTCTCAAAGAATATCTCAAGAACACAACGAGGAGGTCAAAAATCGTCTGGCTCGCTCAACTGGGATTGCTTTATCATTCTTTTCAACTCGCTGGTTAATCCACCAGAGGTTACTAATTTGATTCCAACTTTTTGCTTTTAAAAACTTTAAGATTATAACTAACATAAATTAGCCTGCAAATGGCACTACTGTCATAATTTTCTAAATTACGAAGAAACAGCAACTCGGGAATGAATGCCATTCTTGGCAATTTTTCCAATATTTCCTACGGCAGGTTTCTTTTTGAGCTGCACGATTTTTATCAAGCACAGTTTTAAACTATATTTTGCGAGGGTTCTTTGTGATTAACAACTTTGCTACCTCGTTTTTCATTTCGAGAATGTTTTCCCCCTTGGGACATTTTATCCTTCAAGGAAGCGTACGAGATTTCCGTAAAAACGCAAGGACTTCCAAGCGATTTCAATGAAAGCAGTACTATTTTCAGCAGAGGTTTATGAGACTTCCAAACAGTGATTTCCCCTCGGTTTTTCCCGAGTTTGAAATGCTAACAACGGATGAAAGAATATGAACTATAACTACTAACAGCTTTTTCGTCTCGAACTCTTCACGGTATCCAACACAAATGCAGGATTTTGGGCCTATTTATTACTAGCCTATTTTCTATGTTTCTATGCGTTATGTTGTTTTCCAGTACCCGGCAACATTCCATTTCTACTGCTGGCTGTTGTGGCTAATTTTTGAGGTCTCATTCACTCAGCAGTCATTTTAGAATATCAACACCAGGCCGACCTCTTCACTGGCACTGAGGTTGGTCACTGCCAAAGGGTTGTTTACGTCCCATTCACAGAGAGTAAGGTTTTTACGCCTTGAAATTTGTGCTCCTTAGCCTGGATTTAAACCGCAGACCTTAAGCACGAATGGCGCATATGGTTTATAACATGTTAGATATTTCATTTTCTTATTCTCGACCCATTTAAGAAACGTTTGGCTACTGTTAATCTTAGTGGTTTTCATTCCTAATGTTACGTCGAGTCGACAAGTGTGATGAAATTTTGATTATTAAATTTTTGCCATTGCTTTCAAGGTTCATGAAATCTATAAGAAATATCTCAAATCTTTTCCTGATCTTGGACTTACACCTCAAGAATTTATGGAATTCCTCGAGAAGGAACAGAAGGTAGGAAACATGTCTGAACTTGGAGAGGAGGGGATATGCCCTCCCAAGTCTAGGAAAGCAATCAGCATCTAAGGTTGCTACTAGACAGCTAAAGAAAAACTCACAACTTGCATTTAAATTTTAGTACGTTCTTCTGAGATTTTCACCTCCTGAGTTTTGGATGCAAATACATTGAAGACTCTCGATCTTAAAGGCATCTGGGTTGATGACTGTCAGATTTCAACCAATCAATTAACCCGATTCAGCAGATTTTGATCTCTGTTAACGAAATTGTTCTTTATTAAGGACACCCACTTTTACTGGCACAATGCCTTAAATATTCCAGAAATGTCCTTTTAATCTCCGCCTTTCTTTCAAAAAGTGGCAATTTGGATTTCACTTTGCAGAAAATTTGCTACCTCTCTAAGATTGACTGTAAATGCTAAGTCTTTTTCCTGTACATTATTTTCCAAGAAATAATTAGAAACTGAACTGTAGATGTTAATTATTTTCCTCATATCATTGCAATTATCTCTTAATTTTATCTATTGGTTGTAGGAGACTAATGTAACGCTAAAAACCTGTGTTGACTTGATAGAATACCACGACAGAGCTCACATGTTTTATAAGAGAATCTGCGCAAGAGGTGACCCAAGTGCATTTCAGAACAGCAGACGCTTGCTTTCTTATCATGGATTTCTCAGGTTTGTACTTAAAAGATTCCTCTTCATCGATTTGAGAGCAATGTGCAAATAATCAAATAATAATAATAATAATAATTCAATGCTACAAATGACAGTCCAGTCTGTGCGGGTAGTGCTTATTTAACCGTGAAATCTTGACAAGGAGTAAGGAGATATCTAGGCCTTATCTCTCTATCTCTTAGAATCGAGCAGGAGTTTTAAAGAAGCTCACCTGAGCGCTATCCGTTATTATGTCATCAGCACTTTTTAAATTAGGTACTTAATTTCTTAAATTTCTCAAATTTTATCTCAAAATTCTTCAAAACGGTACTGAGTGGAACAAAATATCTGACGCAGCAACTCATTATAATAATGTCTACAGTCAAAAAACAATTTACAAAATCGATAAACTAGGTCTTTAAAATCTTTGTACTTAGCTTGATGATCTTATCTATCTTAATTTTTTAGTAGGGGTCACAGACATTTAGTTCTTTATTTTTATTCCTTATAGCTTTCTTCGAAGCAAAGATAATTCCGTGTTCGACTTCAACCATATGAAAGTGCACCAGGTAAAAGAAATAATATTAAAGCTTTGAATCTTTAGCATTCCTTGAAACGTGAGGACGGATACTTTTTTCATGTGATACGGTGATACGTAACTATCAGAAAAAGAAAGCTGCAATTGTCAAAAAAGAACTACACAATTCATTAGAAAGCTTACCTTAAAAGCCTCTGATCACCCAAAACAGAGCACCCGAAACAACGTTGATGTTCTTGAGTAGTTGTGGTCGCAAAATTTCTTTCATCCTATCGGGTATTTTCGGTCATTTGCTTTTGTGAAACGCCGGTTGTTGTCGGGTCACTAGAATTTAAAAGAGTTTAACTAATAAGTACTATACTAGATGTGGTCTTGGATGAGATGTCAAGTCAGGGTGACTCCGCAGTTAGCTTCGGTGGACGCTAATGATATTTTTTCTACATTTTGGTCGTTTACGAATACAGTGAAAGCCAGCGAATCCCCATTTACCCCCATCCCCCAGTTCAATGCTACATGTTTCGTTTCATTCGCATCAAGAGTGACCGATCTATCATGCGGGCAAAACTGTATAATGAAATCTGTTAGAGAGTAATCAACAAAGAATTGGGGAGAAGAGCAAAGACATAAACCGCCAATCATTATCACTAAATAATCTTGTCTCGACGTATTTTGTCAATGATTGTAGGTCAAGGGATTTTCAGACACTAATCTTCAATCAGCTTGTTCTTATTTTTGGGTTCGCACTGTATCTATCTACAAACTCTAGTAATCCCCTTTGTGAACCTTGCTTTAGGTAATCCTGGTACTTTGACGGTATTTTGAATCAATGATCTGCAGGACTTTTATTCTCAATTGAACATTCCTTTGTAGGATATGGACCAGCCTTTGTCAGACTATTTCGTCAATTCTTCTCATAACACGTACCTTACTGGACATCAATTAAAGGGACTTTCAAGTTGTGAAGCATACGTACGTGTATTACAACAGGGTAGCAGATGCCTTGAGATTGATTGCTGGGATGGTCCAGGTAATATAATTATGCTGATGCTGATGCTAATACATCTCCGTACTAAAATTCTTTTACGTACTAAAATTTCTTCTCAAATACGATCAAACATTGTTGGTCAAACATTTCAAATTTCCATTAAAAAAATGCTTGAACGTTTGGCCATGTCTAAAAAAATTGATGTCCACACGTCAGAACAACGAAGGTATTGCCAATGCCCAAGCACGAACGCCTTGTTGCTAAAAAATTTTGCTAGGTGGTGAAATGTTGCAAGTTATTAAAGTTTGACAATAACAAAAGAATTTTTTTACTAGCAATGTTGCATAGGCAGCCAAACGATCAAACATTGCTTGACACGCAAAAATAAGCGAAATTTGTGGCCTAATGTTTTTGAAAAAGTTCAAAAACATGTTTTGCTTGACGCACAAATTGTTGGATGAACAATGTTTTTGGACGTGGCCAAACGGTCAAACATTTTAGCTACTTGAAAAGCAAATTTCAAACGTTGGACCAACAAAGTTTGATCCTCTGGCCAGGGCCTTAGAACCTTGTATAAACGTAGACGCTGTAATTGTTCTCTTATTTCAAACAGACAGTCGGTTTGTCTTTTACCATTAAACATTGAGGAGCCAAAGCAATATGGCCCTGACCAAACGATCAAACATTGTTTTTCAGACATTGAAGATTTGCTTAACAAGCAATACTTCACCGTTTGGCCACGCGCATGGACAAGGAAAAAAAAGCTAAAATTGTTGCGCGCTGTTTTTGAAATAGTCCAAAAATATTTTTTTGCTTTACAGGCAAGCAATGTTTTGCAAATTGGGCAAACGGTCAAACTTTTTGCAAGACAAGCAAATTTAAAATGTTTGACGAACAATGTTCGATCGATTCTTTGCACGAGGCCTACGATTTGATACAGTTTCCTAGTGCGTATGACTTTTCACCTCTCGGAAGGGGGACCTTGGTTTATCGAAGACTTACTGTTTGTCATCTACCAAGCAAAACAACTTTTATAGTTCTTGTTATTAAAGAAATTGCCTTCTCCATGGCCAAAAGAATTAAGATTTTTCTGATATGGGATCATGTGAACTGAATCAGGATCTGAATATAAGCCCGGGATTATAAGAAGAACGGATCTTCGTCTCCTTGTTTTTTGCAAACGTTCTTTAATGTGAAAGGGACGTTACATGCAAATTCCTTATGCAAATACCCTTTCTTTTTGTTACTCCGAAATTTGTTCCTCGTGCAATCAGCGGACAGCTTAAATCTAATTTTCACACGCACGTTATTATGACTTTACAACTGACTAGCAATGATTCCTATCCTGAATTACAATTAATTCCATTGTAGATGAGCCTATGGTGACACACGGTCTTACATTAACTACTAAGATCAAGTTTAGAGATGTCATCAAGATAATCAAGGTAACTATTTGACTCTCAACCTATTTTCTTTAGTTGTTTAAATTACATAAGCGGTTTAGGCCATTTTGATTCGATTCGATTTACTTCATATCGCCTAATTATGCAAGTAATTATTGAGCCTCTTGCTCATTATTTCGACCGATAACGACTCTTCAACGCTCTGATAGGAACAGTGGTAAATTGCTAGTGTTAAATTATAAAAGGTTCTCCAGTCCTAGTCTAGAGGTTGTTCGTTTTTTGTTTGGTGATTTCCCATTTCGCTTTAGAATAGATGCTCTGAGCTTTAGGCCAATTCAGTTAATTTTGTATGCATGTGGTTGCATCCCGTCTGTAGTTGTGTCGTGTCCCGCCTGTAAAAATCCCATTTGTAGGCGTTTCTTTCGTATCAAACGTATCCGTCGTTTCGGATGCTATTTCGGCCACTTTGAAATGAATAATACTGTTGCGTCTGACCTCTGGCGGGACGAAAATGTCGCGGTTTTCGTTTTCGACCCAACTTCGCGAAAGTTAATTCCTGCGAACGTTTCCCAGAGCATGAGGGGATCCGCGAAGTTTATATTTTGTCTAATCGGTTGAATTGTGATAAAATACAAGCGAGTACCAGCCAATCTTAACATGATGATCATGTGTTAAAGGATGAAGGAACGTGTTTGAGGAATGAGAGAAAGCCGTTACAACGCTTGCTAGCGCTATTCTAAAAACCTCTACACTCTTTTCGTTGCTAGAAACTGCTTACGGAAACTAAGTATTAATAAAAGCCAGATAAGTAGCACCAAATGGAGAATTAACAACGATGCCTTGAGGGCGCTTAACAAACGGGCGTTGTTTTATATTTATATTTATTTCTTGTATTTTTCTTTCAGGAATATGCCTTTGAAACGAATCCATACCCAGTGATACTTTCTCTTGAAAATCATTGTTCGGAAGAGCAGCAGGTATTTTATACCGCAGGTTTTTACCATATACACTCTGTATTGTATAGTATCGCATTGTTTTTTATTGTATTGAAAATCACTGCGAGATAGCGATTAGAAGCAGAAACGCTGGGCATCAGAAATTTGAAGATGGATGGGTTTCGTGTTTTGAACACCAATCAGCTCCTGGGATACAGTGAGATGACGACCAAAGATTAGCTGAGGAGTCTTTAGTGATAAAAAGAACCCTTTTTTCTTCAGTTCTATCCACTTATTCGACTTATTACACTTATTAGAGGTTAATAAAGACCGGAGGCTTTTATCATTATAAATACAATAAATTTATACTGCTTGGGAGACCACTACTTATCTCTCACCCTCCTCTAACCACAGGGGGGGGGCACTAAGACTTTTGCATACGGCGACGTCAGTCCAAAAAGTTAACAAAACCCTTAAAAAATATCAACAAAATTTTTGTTGAACCAAAAATATCATTAAAAGTTTCCTTCAGTGACCCAAAAATATGATAAAAATAGCTCTTTTCTTCCTTCTTCCACATATATTTTCTGATCTGCAACCCAGAAATATCATCAGGGCCTTTCTAAAATTGCTGACCCAAAAATATCAGTATTGGGGGAAAAACTTGCCCAAAAACATCGGACTGACGCCCCCGTATGCAAAAGTCTTGAGTGCCCCCCACCCCTGGATCTCTGACACTCTGCTTACTAATTTAGTTTTTTTCTTTTAGAGACAAATGGCCAGCATTTTTGTAGCTGAATTCGATGATTTGCTAGCAGTTGAAGATTTGTCAGAAAACAACACATTACCTTCTCCAAGCAAACTTCTGAATAAGATCATCCTCAAAGGGCGACCGAAGTCCAAGAAAAAGGTATGTATCTACAAATAGAATAAAGAAACAACTACTTTTTCCTTTTCGCTTTCTGCTTTTCCCTATATTATAAGCAATATGAAGCGGAATATGACAGTGATAAGACATTCTAGGCCTTACTTTTACATGAAATTAAAAAAAATTCAATTTTGGCACTATTTTGTCTCGAAAAAGGTGAACTTTTCGAGTTTTCTTTAATTTCCCTATATCTAATATGGGCTGACTAAAGTCATACCCATGTTTGGAGAAGCTTAGAGCCCAAAACTCATCCATATGGGCGACGCTTACTCGTACCCAAATTATACTAATTACCACTGAAAATAGGTCCCCTTTATCGCTTTATAGCTATTTCTTACCTGCCGTAATGTTTCAAGAAGGGAAGCGACAAAAAGTTAAGAAGGGCTCCGGTCTACCAAGAAATAGTCTCAATTTCATGAAAACTACGAGTATCGCGTGCAATAAGTGATTCTTGTGAGAGCAGTTTTTGTACACAACTTCAAGGGGAACGTGGGACACCAACCATTTTGGTGCCAGTGCCTGATGATTTTCTCCTAACCTTTCCTTTGCTCTACGAGCAAAATGATTGGCTGTGCTAGGACATAAACAAATGCGCTGATTGGATAAAAAAATCTCCCACCCTTGCTACAGTGTATATATCAAAAGTTTTTTTGATTGTTTGGTGTTTACTCATCACTGATGCATCAACATTATCGCTTACATCGATATTATCGCTGACATATCTGAATTTTACATCTTTGATATTTTGTTTCTTTTGCAGTCGAAAGCTTTGAAGCTCGATGGAAAAAAGGTAACTACGCTTATTTCAGTACATTAAAAGACAACTTACACCTCCTATAATGAAATGTACCCTTCTATAATAAAATTTACCCCCTCTTATTTCCACCCCCTCCTTTCTAACTAGGGAGTCTCAGACAAACATGATTTTTGTAGTATTTATTGTAATAGTTCATTTTTCATTTGATTTTTCGAGACTGACAGTATGAGTTTGATATCCATCTTATCTATTTTGCAGTCTTCTGTGTGTTCTCCCGCTGGACTACGCTCGTGGTCTCAGGTAATTGTTTGAATTTTTTAAACTTATTTTTACACGATATCCCATCAGAAATTAAAACACAAGTTACAAATATTTCATAAAATGATAATGAAAAACACAATTTGAAAATTGCTGGTATTAGGTAGCATTGGATTCACCATTCAATCTTATCATGTCTGCTGTTCCTGGGAGTCGTGTTTTAGGGTTTATGGAACTCTTCAACTGCGTTTGTAATTTTCGTTTTAAACTGATAGAACAAGGGGATTCCCTTATTTCAAGAGGTTTTCAATCAAAACTTCTCAAGGGCAAGTTGGGTAGCTGTAAAAGTACGCCCCCCCCCCCATTGACTTGCGTCCCTGGATAAAGCCAATCCGTGTCAATGGGTAGTAAATCTATGGAAAAGAACTTGTTACTCTGCATCTTAGGACCACAAAAGCCTCTAGTGTGATTTATACTATAGTGTAAGCATGTCAGCTGAGCCAGATTGCGACTGTGCCTAATTGCTGAGGGGTCGGAATAGTCGGGGAGTTGAAACTGCAGCCAGGGGGTCGGAATAAAGGGGGGTCGATTTTATTTAAAAAAAACTTTGCCAAAACTTTGTCAGTTAACTGCTGAAACGCAGTGCGAGGGGCCCTATAGTACTTATAGGCTAAGGAAATTCATAGTTCTAACCAACAAACAGAGTAACCAACAGAGTATACAAGTGAAATTTCACATCAAGAATGTCAGAGAAAGTTAAGTGAAAAATATCTACACCAATATCAATGCAAATATTAATAAGCAAGGGGACCCTAATAAGAGCGGGGGGTTGGAATTTTTTCGAAAAGTTTATTAGCTGGGGGACGGCCATTGGACATAAAGGCAGTGGATTTTTGTCATGAACATGCTGAGGTTTACTTTCAATTGTTAGTAAAGATTCCGGTACCTCAATGTGTTGTATGGGTTTAATTTTATTGTGTTGTTAGAAGTTTTGTTGTCTTTTTAGACTTCAATCCTGTCGGATATTTCTGAAACGTCGCGAAGCCCATTGAAACCGAAGCTCAGCTCCGACACAATTGGGAGTGTCATTTGTGAAGTAAGTGAGAAGTTATGATTCCCATATATTTTAAACTAGCCGTTAACACCGTTGAGGAACTGCTGCTCGGGCAGCTTTTACGCCCGTCAATATTGAATGTTGGCAGCTATGAAAAGAGCAAAGAACTGAGACTAAATTGAGATGTAATAAATGCATTTGTTTTGAGAAATCAGTATTAGTTAGGAATACATCTCCCTAACTAATTTTAGCCACCCTTTGCAAGCTAAGTCAAAACAGCCCGCCATATTGTTCACAAGATGAAATGTGAATGCAATTTCTTGCACATGCGCAACAGTGCGACGAAAAGAAGGTCACAAACAAAAATCGAAATATTGCATAATCATAATCATAATCATAATCATACACTTATTTACAGTTGGTTGGTTTCTAGTCATGATTATATTGCATGATTATATTCTGCTATGCAGGCGCTTCCCGCTGCTCCGCAGCAAATATTTCGATATATACCGAAACAGGATCATTTGTAACCAAAAACAAATTGACGGTAGACGAATTGAAAGCATTTGGGGCGTGGAATTTCTCTCAGGCTCCTCCGGCAGGCTGGGTAGATAAGCCATCAAGTGCATGGATTATTAGCAAAATAAAACAACCATGTTTTGTGGCCTATGTATATTGGAAATCGGGACATCTTGTTTGTAGAAATGTGACAGGTAGTCCCTATGAGTAGCTAGGGACTTAAGTAAGATATTCTGGAAGAGTAAAACTGGGCAAGGTTGAGACTTGAGGACTATATCAAAACAAAATGAGGGTCTCCACAGTTGCAAGAGGGGAGAAAGACGGAGAGGTGCCTAGGCATATTTTCTCAACGAAACAACCCTTTGTCGATGCTTTTAATCTTTTAAGCGCTTTATTGCTGGGGGGTCGGAATAGGTAAGTGCGTTGAAACAACATTCGGGATCTAATTTGGCGGGGGTCAAAATAAACGGGGGGGGTCGTTATTTGTTTGACAAACTTTGTTAGCAAACTGCTGAAAGGTAGTGGGAACGGGCCCTAGTACTTATAAGCTCAGGCAATTCATAGTTCTAACAAGCCAACAGAGTGTATCAATGAGATCTCATACCAAGAAAGTGACAGTAAAATAAGTAAAAAATATCGACTCCAATATTGATGCAAATCTTAATGAGCGGGAGGTAATGATCATTTTTCTGTAAATTCTTTTAGGATACTGTTTCACTCAATGCAGATGACTTGGTAAGTTGATTTTCGTAGTTATTTTAACGTTGTTCTTTGCTTTATGTCATAATATTATAAGCATACATTCTACATGACTCTCAAAGC
>JAADKT020244420.1:0-24080 GCA_011763395.2 Chrysaora chesapeakei
ACACTGCTCCTCAACTATTCATGCTTGGGAGAAGTAGAAAAATGCTTTGATATACTTCAAAAACATTGTCTAGCACAATTGCTTGTCTGTTCAAGCAATGTTTTGTTACGTTGCAAAACGGTCAAACATTGCTTGGAAACCAGATCTCAAATGTTTAACAAACAATGTTTGATTATTTGGCCAGGGCCTCATAAACATTCACCAATCCAGCACTGTCCAGTAATAGATTCAGTTCTGCTCTCTGAAACTTCTCTAAACAATGAACGTTTTTAGGAACCAATCGCATGCATTTTTTTAGGTTTCCAGAAAGTCTTGCGTTTGTTAAGAATTTTTAAAAGCTGACGAGTCCTACTCATGCCCCTGGGCCACTCACTTCAATGATAAATGTTTAAAAAATGAATATTACCAACCTCTCTCGAGGTGAAAACTTGGATTGGATACGTGAGGATAATTGTAAATGCAAACACAAATCTTGCGACATTCACCAAATCATCATCTGGACAATAGTTGTTCAATAAATTTCCTAAAAATAACAGGCAAAAAATGAGCTGTTTGACTGATTGCGACTTGGAAATCCCTCCTGATGATTGGAAATCCCATGGAAATCCCTTGGAAATCCCTCAATTAAAACCCGTACATACTATCATCTGGAACAGGGTGGACAGGGGGGAGGGGGGAGAAAGAGAATATTACCTAGTCATAGGATACAAATGCTATCTGTAGATGATTCTGCAAAATATGGAGTGGTCGTGAGGGAGGAATTGATGCCTTACTCATCAAGTATCAAATCTGTGGATTTCAAATTCCGGCTTAGTCGATTGTTTCGGCCTGTTTGTAACGTTTATACTCTGAGGAGTGTCAGACGAAAAAAAGTTTTTTAAAACGTCCAAAGATGTTTGCCTTTTTTGAGTTTTGTACAGCTTAAAAATTATCAAATTTGTATAGTTGTTGTTGTTTTTGTTGTTACTCCAGTTAGAGTAGGCTGTTATTTCTAGCTTTTCAGCTAATTTAGGCATACTATGCATGCCTGGACAGTTTCACGTCCCTTCCTAAGGACGGCAGAGTGAGCGGTTTAGTCATCCATCTGGAAAGTCAACCATCCAGGTCCTGACCTCACACGACCAAGCTTAACTTCAGCTGTCTAACGAGAACTGACTGAGAAGCTTGGCCCTCACTCTACGTGAAGTACCTTAAGAAGTACCTTAAACCCTGTAATCTAGAATTCCCGCTTATGATTATGTGTTACAATGCCATAGATAACAAGCAGGTCCAGGTGATCTCCGTTCTTCAAATCCAGGAAAACTACTATGAACCAAAAAAAGACAATTTTTAAGCAAAACTTACCTTGCGACATATCAGTGAACGTTACATATCCCGCCAGGCCCACAGAAATATAGAATAATGACGTCATTCCTACAGAAGAGTGCACAACCTTGCCATAACGTGAAATTGATGTATTTTCTAAAGCACGATACATAGGGAAGACGTTGTGCATACAGGCGTAGGCTGAAAAAGAAACGAAACAGAATTATATACGGAGGCTTAGAATGAAGAGGCCTCTAATCCAGAGTGCTCTGGGCTATAAATAATGGTACTATAAAGTAAATCAAACAAAATGAAATATTATTACTTACAGAATGCCATCACACCAAATGCCTGAAAAAATGCAATATAAACATATGAATAAGTAACATAATATAAAATGTAATGTATGCATGATTAAAAATGCACATACGTCATAGATGACTTAGATAGGTCCAATGAAGCTGATACAATTCAAAAAATTTGGCAAGAATCGTGTTGTACAAGCTTTGATTGCCTGGGGTACTCTTTTATATTAGCTGACATATGTGGGCCTAGACTTATTACACGAGTCGTAGTTACCGCTATTGAGTCTATTCTGGACGCTCAAACCACTCTGAGCAAACAGCTGTATGGTTGTCGTTGTTGTTGTTGCTGTTTGCGAAGAGTGGGACTCGTGTAAACGTCTAGGGCCCCCATGTGGATGGGTTTTTTCTTCGAATATTCCTTACAAGAGGTCCATTTCGGCCTAAAGTTGGTCAAAAATTGTTCATGTCTGGATAAAATTTGAAATTAGCAGAGGAAAAAATCAAAATGAAACGTTAGGAGGCTTGATAAAACTCTAGGAGTATTCCTGTAAATTTGGCGGTCAAGTAACCCCTGGGGCTGTGATATTTTTGGATTTTGGTTCTTTGATAGTCTTGGGTATTTTAGGTCTATGTTTTAGGACTATGGTTCTTGGCACTTTGACATTCTTCGGCTTGGTGTCTTGTGTGCAGATATTTAGAGTACAGTATGGCAAATGGAATTAGGAAAAAATACTGAATTAAAGTGTACCTGGGCAACCCCTCCTTCTCGGGCAAAGTCCCATGCGTCTTCGGAATGAATCCTAGAACAACGAAAAAATAGCTTGACTGTACAAACATGATAGACTTAATTTACGAGTCTCGGTTATCGCTCATCAAACCGCGACAACCGAGATCGCTCATACTGAGCGTGATATCAACGACCCAAATAACAAGTCTATAGATAGGATATTCACACAAAAAGTTCACTTTCAAAAAATTGCTTTTGGGACATGGCCTGAAGTTGTAATTTTGTTATCGTGATTATAATAATGCTTAATGCTTATGGTTTCATAGTGACTTAGCACTAATTTAACTAACATAAAGTAACAAGAAGAGATAGAATTGAAAAAAGGGAGAATGTAAAGTTGTACTTACATTTTTGGTGCCAAGGTGCCTGCTCGAATCCATATTACCAAAGAATAGAACAACACACAGATGATCGACAATGCAGAAAACTGTGGGAAAAATGCAAACACTGCTTTTAAAATGGCTTTAAATTCAAACAAATCTTTTTCATCTTCAACCAAGAGGACGTCACGAGCGAGTATGCTAAACCGTATTCAAATTCCTTAACTGTGCACACGACCAATGTTTGATCAGCTAGGAGCAGTAACTAAAGCCATCAGTTAGGGGGCAGTAACTAGAGCCAACTGTCCCACATGAATTCAAAATTTGTTCGAAAAATAATGGTTCAAAAATTGTTATCAAAATTTGATTCGTAAAAATTACCTTGTCAAGCAGTGCAATGTTTCTTGGAAGAGAAAGAGGTAGCATTATCAGAAGAGTTGCCATTCCATTTATAAATTGTCGATTGGCTAATATCGTATCTTCACCAACTATGGAGAAACGATATTCGTAAGTTTCCATCCGGCATTGATGATCGGTACCCTGTCTTGTATTCATGGGGGTATTCATATAGCTTCATCTACTATTCGCAAGACCCTGACCAAATATTGCTATCATGCAGTGTTTTATACCTTGTGTACAGTATGTGCCAAGGGGGTGCATAATAAGATTTGCTACCTCCAAGTAGATTATGCCCGAGGTCGCCATATAGACCCTGACAAAACATTCAAACAGTGTTTGTCAAACATTTGAAATTTGCTTATAAAATGTTTGAACGTTTGGTCACAGCACAAAATTGCAATAAAATAAAAAATTTTCCAACACTTCGAAAGCAATCTTTGCTTAATGCAAGCAAAAAATGTTGTACGAGCAGTGTTAAACGAGATACTCGAAGATTATATCCACAAATTATAACTGGGGAATATTACTAGGAATCAGCAGGACAAACAGTTAAACATTTTGATTGACAATCAAATTTCAAATGTTTGGCAAACAATGTTTGACAAACAATTTTTGATCATTTGGCCAGGGTCTTACAGAAATTTTAAAGAATAAGACAATAGACAATAGTTATAGTTAAACGGAATTGAAAACCTGTTTTTAAGTCACTAACATAAGTATTAAATCTATATTACTTACTAGTTCTAATGAAGACTTTTGGTATATTGTCGGAGATTGCGACTCCATATGCCATCATCACTAAAAACACATAAGTAGTAATTATTGCCAGCCTCTTTTGAACTTTTGAAAGCAGCGACAGAACAAATTAAAGACAGAGGAGAGCAACAACAAAACGTGAAGATAGAAAGACGAAGAATCATGAAATAAAAATACCTGAAAGCGGGAATACAAATTGTGCGATCGAGATTAATATCAGGCCGGGTTTGCCAAAAGCTTTCTTTACGACACCCTAAAGACAGAGAGCAAAAAAATGTTAGAGGCATAGGTAACAGGAGATTCGCCTATACTATAATTAATGGTTCTGTAATCTAAGAAAACGTAACATTTATTAACTTATTTATCGTACCTGATACGTGAATCTTTTCGCCATTTCTCCGCATCTCAGAAGTATATTTATTGAAAAATCTAAAAAAATCGATGCAAGATTGGTTTTAGAAAATTATCAGAATAGATCTGCAGTCAGTACCTTCTCTAATATTCAAACTTCTTGTTTTGATCTGCTACTAGATTATCCGGTGGCCGAGTGCTGGCCCAGAACTCGCGAGAACACGAGGTATTGGGTTCAAGCCAAGGCCGAGTCACACCAAAGACTTTAAACATGGTGAAGGTGAAGATGAAGGTGAAATGGTGTTTTAGCGCCAGTCGCTAGGATCTCAGAAGTAGGTTAACTAATTAAGACCTCGACCCTGGCTGTGACGCTACCATGACTGGACTCGAACCCTGACCACACTGAACTCCTGACACCACGAGTCAGCTGGATTACACCACGATGCCATAGCACCATGGTACTCATTGCCTTTCTGCTAGCACGCAGCAAGAAAGCGTGGTAATGAGAGTACGTGGTCTTTGGATCAGGGACAAGAATGATGCCCAAGGCCCAACCCTACCCTCACGGGTAAC
The DNA here is from genome assembly GCA_011763395.2 of Chrysaora chesapeakei. Taxonomy (NCBI): domain Eukaryota; kingdom Metazoa; phylum Cnidaria; class Scyphozoa; order Semaeostomeae; family Pelagiidae; genus Chrysaora; species Chrysaora chesapeakei. The sequence continues at coordinate 4,797 of JAADKT020244420.1, forward strand.
AGCTATTAAGAGAGGAGCCTTAAGCCTCTGCCTGCCTACTGCCAACCGTCTTGCTTACTTACTTACCTAAAATTTCCACCACAGGTTTCATAAATGTAATTTTGAGTCATTAATTACGCACTGGACACCAGTTTAATTAAATGTCGGAAACAACGAGGGGATGTAATAGGTTGGTGGCTTCGGAGTCAAAGTAAGCTTCGCGAGGATCGCAGGGATTACCCACCTGTTATAAGTCCACAGAACAGCAGCAGCAGCAGCCCAATCGGCATGCCAGCAACACGAAAAGCGTAAGATAAACCTTGAGAAAGGGCATAGGTATTTTTAGTGCAAATTTAAGGATTAGTATTAGCAAGATCATAAACATAAGCAAAAGCAAACAAGAAGCAATAGCAAAAGCAAAAGCATAAATTGAAGCATAAGCATAAAGCATAGACATATGCAAAGCATAAACATTAGCATAAACAAAAAAATAAGCATAAGCAAAGTATTAACATAAGCAAATGCACAAACATAAACATAAGCAATGAACTTAAGCATAAGAATAAATATAAACTTTATTAAGCATAAGCATAGACATAACCATAAACATAAACTTAAGCAGAGGTATAAATATAAACATAAGCATAAGCATAAGCAAAAATCATAAATTTAAGCCAAGGCATAAACATAAGCATAAGCATAAGTACAAGCATAAGCATAAGCTTAAGCATAAGCATAAATATAAACATAAGCATAAGCTTAAGCCAAGGCATAAATATAAACATAAGCATAAGCACAAGCATAAGCTTAAGCATAAGCATAAATATAAACACAAGCATAAGCTTAAGCCAAGGCATAAATGTAAGCATAAGTATAAGCATAAGCTTAAGCATAAGCTTAAGCATAAGCATATATATAAACATAAACATAAGCATAAACAGAAGCAGAAGCATAAACATAATCTTAAGCATAAGCAAAATGCATAAGCATTAAAGAAGCATTTTCTTAAGCAAAGATCAATGTAAATGCATAATCATCCTAGACTTATTACACAAGTCCTAATTATCACGGCTAACGACCAACCTCAAAACCGCCCAATCTAACCTCTCTGAGCAAACAGCTATTTTGTAGTTGTTTATGTTGTTGTTTGTGAAGAGAGGGACTCATGTAGTAAGTCTATAATCATCCTTGTAGTGAGAAGAGCAAATAATAGGCATAAGCATAAACATTTGACATGAAGTGCAAGGCATAAGCATAAAGCACAAAGCATAAGATCTCATCTGTCTATACATAAGAATCGTACCTATTATTCCACCTCCTATGATAGAATTTACAAGGTTGAAAATAGATTCTGGGATATTGCTGGATCGGTTGAATTCAATAATTTCTGGAACCTAAAGAAATAAAAAAATCGTTAACGATTTCTTCTTCGCCATGTCTTAAAGCTCCCATTTACTGAGCTTAATTTCCGCCGAAGCATGTAAATCGAAAAATATTGGAAATCGCGAGAAAAAGGGGAAACATTTTTGGAAATAATAATACACTCATATACAGTATATACAGTCATAGCATAAAATTAAATTACAAAAATTTTAGGACAAATGCATATTCATTTTGTCTGAACTGAATGATGTTTTTAACCCTTTTTGTCGCATTTGAAAGCTTGTGGCTTTCTGATTTGTCGACGTGTCACAGAAAAACTTTACTGTAGACAAAACACGAGAAATAAAAGAAAATATTCAGCAAAAGGTTGGAAAGTTTCTATTCGGAAAAATTTTTCCAGTTCATGTACTGCAGTTTCTTAATTTTTTGGCCCTCGGGAAGTTTGGGTTTCTGATAGAGTTTCGATCTTATCAAAAAATTCGCGTAATCTAATCTATGATTAATTCTAGTCAATATTTCTGTGCCTGCCCTACTAAAATAATAAAGAAAACTTGCGAAATGGAAATGAATCGAAGCTAAAAATTGAAGCGAAAAATTTACCTCCAGGTCTTCTTCTTTAGCATCTTTATTATCTTTCACCAAACATGGGTATTCTTCGGCATCGACATCGTTACACTGACAACACAAAATACGATCAATTTTATTAACAATAATTATTCTTTTTATTCTTTTTTTTGTACGATACATTTTGGCAAAATTTTCCTCTGCTCTGACTGAAACTTGAAACAGTCAAAAGGAATTTCATGCGAAATCTCATGGCGTGCAAACAATGGATGAATGGTGTGGTTTGGTGTTAACAGGTCAATCAAAGGATAAACGTAAATACTAATTGTTTTTAACGCACATCTTTTACCTTCTCTTTTAATTGTATTGTTTCAGACTCCATTTTGAACCTTGAAAAAATAAAAGAACAACTTGCAGTGGAACGATTTTTACTCCAATTTTGTTCGTAAGGGGGAGCTTAAACGGGAGGAAGAAAAACCAAAGACTTTGTTTTGGTTTCGCGGAAGTTTTTTTTTGTTGTTTTTCAAGTACTGTACTTTCAGAGAGTTTCCTTCCATTTTCACCATTTGTCCATTTTTGTATTAAAATAACTAAAATTTTTGTTATAAAATACAGTAATATCGGAAGGAAAAACAACCAAGCAATTTGTAATTGCTGGAGGCATCATCACTGAGGCACCTTGTAACTGGCATCATTTGCGCCAATCAGAAATCTGCAAATCAACAAAAATCTGCAAATCAGGCAGTGGGATTTGTCACGTGATCTTGAATACTCAACGTTAATTTGCTCTGGCAAAGTGGGATTTATCACATGACCATTAATACTCCACGCTGATTCGCCCTCTACCGAAGGCAAAATAAAATGAGTTGTGAATGCTAAACACGACACCCGTCCTAACATGACAATTGTAGCATCTTCAATGTACAAAGAGCGTAGATAAGAGGGGGGGTTAACAAGCTGCAGAGAAGCAAACATTTAATTTCCCTCCTACTATACTATTTAAAAGCCAATAATAATGATAAAGTTAATAATAATAAATTTAGCCTTCATGCAATCGGCATTCAGCCATTGAGCATCATTTCTAAAGATTTGCTGGTCAAAGTTTAAGTTTTGCCGGTTTAAAATTTATTCAAAAGAACAGTCGACTCCCACAACTGAATACAGAAGGCCACCCGTTATTTGTTTGCAAACTTTCTGTTTTTAATTGTTTTTTAAGAGTTCAGCTGCAAACGTAGACAAACTCGTCAAACGCAGATAGCTTTTGCTAGCAAAATGTTTATTCTCAAAATTGGTTTTTAATATCCCGGAGTTTTAGAACTGTTCTGAAACTTTATTTGCTATCGCATATAACTACATAGAGACTATTTTTGAAAGAGTTTTTAAGGGTTTGTTTTGTGAGACATTTTCTAAAAAAAGCACTTTCCTTCCATTAATGCTCAATGGAACGTACAGCTTGCGGTTTTTGCTGCAACAAAGAACAAAACAAAAAGGGTATTATCATACCCTTTATCTCTGGAAGATTTTTAAAACAACCATGGATTTAGGCCTCTAACTGTGGCCTAAAACTACAGTTGACAATGCAACTTTGTGTATATCTACGTCAAATGTAAAATAATTCTAGAATGGGTTACAATGAAATTTGGTAGGATTATTATTACCTTTAGCGAAATTCGTATTTTTTAGCCTTTTGCTTCCCTTTGATGACTGTCTTCTTGACTTGACAGAAAATTTTCTTCTTTTAACTTTTAGAGGTGATATCTAAACTGAAAATGAAAGAGAGGAAATTAAATATCTTAAAAAGCCAAAAAATTACACCTTTTACACAAGACACAGTTGTTGTATATATGGAACAAACGTGAATAAGTTTTATTCATCGTTAACTTTGGAAGCTTTTTAACGAGGAACGTTAACTATCTACACAGTCGTCAAAAAGTAACAATTGATAAGTTGTTAACAAGAAGAAAGAAAAATTAACGTGTCTAGAAATGTTACAGTACAAAATGCAAAATAATATCAGAAAATCCAATTTTAATTAAACAAATTGATAACAGTAATTGTTCAATGAAAATTTGGCATCTCTAGATTCGGTTGATTTTATATATCTATAAAATCCATTTTTGAGGTTTCACTTTAGCCGGTGTGGTTTATACTCGTTTGAAATAAAATCCACGCTAAAATCACAAAAATTACATAAGCAAACTTACTTCAAGTCAAATTTGCGAGGAAAATGGCCACCAAGGACTGTAGATTAATGTACAAATCGTCCGGAAAGCAGTATTACAGCGGCAGCACCATTAAAACGAAGTTTCTGTGAAATTAAAACGCTGTTGGACTGATGAAATGAATTTACCTGTTGAGCAAGACAGACTTGTTTGACTTCCAATTGTTTGATGATTGCAGCAGACCGGCTGGTTTAACCAATCAGCGCTTGCTTCCACTGATCTGACCAATCAGCAATCGTTTTTGCAGTTCACGTGGGCAGACCATGCGCAGACCATGCACGCCCAATGGACCAGAACGGCCGAATAAGTCTAACCACATGCTGATGTCAAAAATTCAGATGGACAATGAATAAAACATCAGAAATTGCAAGTGAAACAAAGTCCAAATTGTTTCAAATGCAACCACCGTAAAACCAGCGTAGTCACGGACTTTAGGCTGTTACACTGGTAAAAAACTTTCTTTCGAGAACCCAAACGCATTCTCTACTCTACACGATTCCGCACGATTCTATAGCGATTCCTTATCCTACAGCGAAATTTCATAAAATCTATTAGCAACTTCGTGATTAGACAATTTAGATTTGTCAGCCTTACAAAAATTTTCGTAAGTCCAAGTAGGAACGGTTTTCTCTTTTGAATGTTTGTAACGAAAGCTTTAGATCTTTTGAGTTTCGCAAAACGCCCAATCGCTTGCGTCTTTTGAACGCTAGAATAGGTTTTAAACTACACTCCTATCTTTGCAACAATTCTGAGGGCAATGCTAGATTCCTAGGTGACAAGGCCTCCTATTTTACTTGGATTAGGGCTACTGTTCTTTTGAGGCCTTTTTCTGCATCTTCTTTTTTCTGGAAACTTCCGAACGATGAAAAGCCTGTCTTTTTTTATAACTCTTGGGACAATCGGCGACTTTGGAGGCTCCAAACTCTCCTAACTTAATAACTCGAGGATTTCGCAAACCTCACAGTGTAAAAGTATTTCCAAATCAAATGCTAAAAATTTTTCCGTTTTTCAGGAAAGTGCGCTATTTGGTGTCTGGAATCGGAAACCTCCGAAATCTACTTTTTTCAGAATTCCGAGGAGATAAAGGTCGCAAAAGAACGCACTCTTAGCTAGGCCACAATACAAACAGCCTAAATAGAAAAGAACCTAAAAGAAACACGGCCTAAATAGAAAAGGGCCTAAATGGAACACGGCCTAAATAGAAAAGGGCCTAATTAAATTTTGACAGCAGAGTTTACAAAATTGAAATCGCTGTGATATCTATTTTGCGACATATATTTGATGATAATATAAATTTCATGTACTAAATAATTATTTCACGAATATCACACAGTTAATTCTAATACGTATTTAACAAAGACTACACAATTCAACGTCCACTCTAACACATCATCCAATTTTTATCTATGGTACACTGTTTCTCAATCTGAAATTTCTAGAGTATTTCATGGAAAAAACTACGATAATAATTACTTGGGGAAGCTTACAGAGGTTACAGGTGGTGGTGTGAATTCAAAACAAGAGTGCAAACAATTTTTGTTTTCAAAAAATGGCTTTGAGCCTCGTTTGCACAAGTTCATGCCTGTTGCTAAGTTGCTAGGTGCAGCTAACTTTGAAGTTGAAATTTTTCAATGACCGCTACGCGACAAGCAACAGAAAAACACGTGGTTGACCATTGGAAGCTGTTATGTATGTTAAAAACAGAACTAGCAGGTACAGCCCGCAAACGAAAGCGTTGCCATAGGCATGTAGATTTTTCAGTGCTGGGAAACTGTTTTCGCAAGCTTCAGTGACAGCTAGCGACAACGATAAAATCCTCTCATAACAAAGCACCAAACCTTGAGGCCAGTTTGCGACATTTCGTGACAATAATCTAAATAAATTGGAAACTAAGCTAAGCTTAGCCCTTGAACGAATAAGAGGGTCCCAAATCTACCCAAATATTATCCGTTTTGATTTCACAATTCTGCCCCACAAGCTCTTGACTTGAAATCCATGAAATGTTGAAATGTTCACTCAGACCCATTGCCTCCCTTACAAATTTTGGAAGCTTTCGAATAGGGAGTAAGCATTCTTAAACGTTCTCTTCTGAACATGGGTGGTTAGACACTGCAGGTGTACAAAAATTTCATGATATGAAAGAGACTTTCTTCTGCATTATAGTGTCTTTTCATGTTTCCTGTCCTTCGAAAACTGCAAACTGAGCTTAAAGAGGAGCCTAAGTTAGCTTTAGCCACCATTTTGACAGCGAAGGGAGAATAGATAGAGAATTGGCATTGCTTAGTTTACTCCAATAATTTTCTTTTTTTAGGTTTTTAAATGTCTCCTCCGCAGAAGCATAGAAATTACTCCTCCGCATACACATGCGGTGTCTTACCACCCATGTTTCAAAGAGGTATTTAGATCCTTAGGCATAGAAGCTGCATGGCCTTAAGCCGACAGAGCTCGTTTTACTGAAAAATTATATTTTGTCCACTCTAGCAATTATAGGTACAATAGATATCTTGGACATACGCATATGCAACAAACAAAATATACATAACAAAAAATGTGAAGCCTAATTTTTTAGTTAACTTGAATCTTGCTATGCAGACAGTGACAACAGACAACAACAAAATTAGAAGGAGAAGGAACCCAAACTTCACGTGGGTTGTCATCATTATTTCGCCTCTTTCGTATTTCCCCTGAAAGAGAGGCGGGTGTGTTTATAAGTAAGTGTGTTTCACGTGGTATGAAGGTGTATTACTTGGTGGCACACTCATTACACGAGCTGTCGAGCATCAGCTTCAAACTTCTACTAATTGTTGTTTCCAAAGAGCATTTGTCGATGCAAGAAAAAGCTCCTTATTTCATCTTGGTAGATGGAATAGTAAGTACACGCATTTTTTTTATAAAGAAGTGCTTTATAAATAAAGTAGTACCCTGATAGGCAAAAACTTTAAGGAATTTCTAGTACTGGACTGGACTTAACACTTCGGTCAGGAGCAATGGGTGGGTTTCCCATACGTGACAGTTCTACCGTTCTACCTACATTTGTACAACATGTATCGCAAACAGAAAAAGACACTGCACAGTTGCTATAGCTGAATTTACAATACGTTGTACGAGTTTGACACTCTTTGGTATGATGTCAGTTGATTGACCACATCAGAGGAAATTGATTATTTTTTCTTGGATGACGTGCGCAAATTGACAAAATTGAGGCGAAATCATGTCCTTACACGGATAAAATCGATCGCTGAACCTCGATAGCTACGATCCACAGTGCCTGAGTTCTAATCCACTGGTGTAACAATGTCCACCATTTGGATGCTATGCACAAGTGGGACAAGCCAATAAAAGTTAAAATCGTCGTTTCGGGGACAAAAACTCTGCAAAGCCAAGCCTCCACGGGACTGTTTCTCCTCGTGAGTTTGAGCCCCAGCGTCACATCCAGGGTCGAATTCTCCTTAGTCCATCTACTCCTCGGATTCTAGCAACCGGCGCTTTACAGCTACACCATTTCAAAATAACAAGAAACAGTGAAAAATCTCTGGACGTGCTTAAAAGCTGTTTTCGTCCGACACTCCTCAGAGTAAAAACATCAGAACAGACCGAAACAATAGACTAAGGCGGAATTTATAGCCAGACGCGGATCGGAATGCACCAATCAGAAAGTGTAGCCGGACTGGCATTGTGTTTTAAACATCAAATCACCATTGCGTGCGGGATACAGTGAGAAGACCAATAGATTTTTGAAGAGTCAAAGTGAGAGAACGAACTCTTTCTGTCTAAACAGAACCGGCTTTTTGGATTTGATTTGGACGACAGATTCCAAAACTCCTAGTTACAACAAAGATGTTGCTTTGCTAATTATTTGAACCATCCCTCAATTTCCGGCGCGAATCCATGTAAATCCAGCTCAACTGTTCAAATCAAACTTTAAATAGAAGTTTAAAAAAAAATTGACTTCACTTACCTCTTCGGCCGGCGTGAGAAGCAATACTGGTTTCAATTTGCGAATGAGAATGCTAATAAGGAAAGGCAATCCAAGACCCAAATCAATATCAAAGACATTTGAGCCAATCGCATTTGAAACTGCCATGTCACCATATCCATCACGTGCAACCAAGATTGAGCTCAAGGCATCCTTTTGAAAATAAATTGAACAGAGGCATTAAGACCGGGTAGACGCTTTTTTATTAATAACCACTTAATTTGGAGCCTGCTACCCTGGGTACCAAAAGCCGTGGCCGCTGAGGCGGGGCGTGAGGAACTGGGAAGGAGATGAAGAATTTTCTCTCTTTACCTCCTTCCCAGTTCCTCATCCCTCTGCTCAGTGGCAACAGCTCTGGTACCCAGGGTAAGAACCTACATGTAGAAGGCCGAAAAATTAAAAGAACCTATAACGATAAAATCGCTAAGGAACATATCAGTGTACAATATCTTTACTACTGCAAATAATCAGTTTAAATCAGTTCCATTCATTTGCAGTCAAAAATCACATAAATTCTATGTTAGCTACGCATGTATCAAATGATTCCTTGAGTAGTTTTCAACTTTGCTTACATACAAGTGTCTCTTTTAATAGGCAAAGTACTAAATATGCAGGTAAAATCAAGAAACTATTAAGGAACATTTGGTACTTCAATTTAATCAAAAGAGGTCCAAAAATAAGAAATTGTGGAACTAGACCTTGAGGTAAGGTCTTTATAGAAAAAGCTTCTATTAAGCAGTTACGGGTATTGAGTTGCTTCCCTGTTATCATTATTGTTTCTCTGGCTTGGTTCAGTAATTTTGGCCAGGATTGTCAGTGATTAATTTTACAAATATCAGGACTACTTACCGGAACACTAGTTCCTATAGCAACAACAACTAAGCCCATCGTGAATCGGTCCACTCCCAGAATGCAACCGCATCGGCCAACAACAGTAACCATAGCAAAACTGAGCACCGCGATCCACAAAACAGACATGACGAAAGAGACGATGAAGAACTTCTGCAAACGAGGCTTGGAGCAGTCGGGTATAGTCCAGCTGAAACCAACAACAAATGGGAACGAGATTAGGAACAGAATCCAATTCAGGAAGAGCTTGAAGTTTGACATGCAGCCTTTCTCGTCCTCAGATTTCGAAGGGATTTCTGTTTTGATAAGAGGACAACATGGACAGCACAAAATTCCCTCCTCAGTTTCTTCTTCGCTTTTCTCCTCTTCGTCTTTGGGTTGATGTTTTGGAGATAATGATCCGTTTGTGATAGGCTCATGTGAATTATTGTCACTTTGCAAGCTGTTTTCCTTTTCTTTGACTTCGATGCTTCCATGGCTGTGCAGTAATGATGCTTTCTTCTCGCCAGATTCAACATGGAATGACGATCTGCGTAGTGGTGGGTCGTGAGCTCCAATTATCTGAAATATTTAACAATCATGATAATCACGAAAAAAGTGAAACACCTATGAACATAGTTAAAAGGCTTTTTGCGCGATACACATCAGAGTATGACAATAAAAAGTCAGTTAACCCGGGCGCGAACCGTACCAACATATTTTCAGCCAACATATTTGCCAACAATGTTGGTACGGTTGCGCCCGCCTTAATATGCTGGAAATATTGATTAAGGTTGAATGTATACCCAGACGCAAATTCAAATGCTTTCAAATTCTTTAATAATATTGAACGTAAGTTGTATGTATCGTGTCTTCTGTTGTATGAAATATCTAATTGCTGAACATTGAGTTTATATGGTTGTTGTAGATTCTATAGTAGAAGAGGTAGCAATTTATGCCTAAGGTATGGGAGGGAAGAAGAGCCAATGGAAGGAAAAGAGTACTTATTAAAAGCTTGTGTTTACCGTGTGAGCAAGTTGGCCACGTTTGAGATGCGAAAATCTTCTCGACTCAAGAGGAGATGAGATGTCAATTGATTTATCGCTGACAATGTTCTCATTTGCTTCGTGTTGTTCCTGAAAGCAAAACATTATACCATGACGACTGACAAGAAACTCAGAAGTATATAAGCTCAGAGTATGGAGCATGTTCCATAAAAAAATATGCATCAAAGGGCTCCTGCTTCTGGGTCTACGCTATTCCTTGTGAGAAAAGAAAAGGAACATAGGGAGGTTCATAACCAGAACCCTGTTGCATAAAGACATCAGGGCCTCTTTCACGGGACCTTTACTGGGGGACATTCTATTGTTGTTTTGAAAAAAGGGACAAAAGGTTATTGTTTAAACAATAGGAGAGGAGGGGGACAGGGCGGGCAACTGCCAAGTAGTAGAGTAAACATGTTAAAAGAGGCCTTGATGGACATCAATATTCATGAAGGGTAAAGCATAAAATGGGGTCAATTTAGCTTACATGAGTGCTGCTTCTTGATGGAGACATTGTTCCACAATTTGTGAAATCTTCAGCATTCGCTTTGTCGTCTTTGATCTGACTGTGTGTGAAGGACAGAGAAGGATTTTTCCCGTCGCCAGATGGATGAATTGGAGCTTTTCGACTGGAAAAAAGTTGTGGGAAGTTACAAATAAGATTAGGAAGGACTTTGCAAATTACAGATGCAAGTTAGACTTATTACATGAGTCACAGTTATAGCTGCTACCACATTAAGTTGTTGTTGTTGTCAAGAGGTAGCGTAGTCACAGAATCCCTATTCTGTGCAATGATCTCTTTTGGCGTAGTTGTAGCGAACTTTTATTGTTGTTGGTCTAGATTAATGAGAGGAGACTGGGACTCTGGTAATAAGTCTAGGTTCAAGTTGACATTGTCACCAATCGGTCCCTATAAAATGGAAAGAGCAATTACATTTCAAGGTGCTATGGCGTCGTGGGACAATCCAGCTAACTCGAAGCTCAGCGAGGTCGGGATTCAAGCTCCAGCTACATTAACGTCACTGCCAGGGTCGAGGTCGCAAAGTTACTGGCTGAAAGCTGTACCTTTACACTGCACGTTAAAATTGTATGTACGATACAAGTAACAAATTGTTAGAGGGAAAATTGCAAGTTAGGAGTTGCAAGTTTTAATCGAAATTTGCAAGCTGAACGTATCAGAGTTTCAAGGTACAAATAATTTGAAAATTTAGCAAAATTTGGCTATTTTTTGGATGTTGCAAGCAAAATTGCATGGCAATTTTGAAAGCAAAGTGGAATAATTAAAAAAAAAAATGAAAACTGCAAGCTTTAAAAAGCAAGTTGAAAGTTGCAAGGGACTGGCTGAAAGCAAAAGAGCCAAGTACAACATTCAAACGAATTTAACAAATGTTGCGTTCTGATTGGTCAATAAAGCAAATCGAATCAATTTGATTGGTGGAATTGAAACCGGTTAAAATAACCCCGGCTTGATTTTGTCAATGTGAAAGTAGCACTGAAAGAGAGGCAAAAACAACATGGCGCCTTAATATCAACTAACCTGCATCTCCCCATCAAATCCATCAGCTTTGGGTTTATTTTCATGACGCATATATAAAGTATATACATTGCAAGCATGACAATGCTTTCATAAAGATAGAACTTGCCATCCCATGAAAATAGGATATATAGACCAATAGACATTGCATAGAATGTTGAGTCTCTAACCAATGGTCGCCAATCGAGGTTCAGTGTCTATAAAAAAAGAAACCCTGGTTATAAAATTGGTCAAAGATGTCGTTGATAAATAATCGATGTGTTTGCTTAAGGATAAGTTTAAGATTTTTGGTTCGAATCCCATCTGAGTCAATTCCAACACACCTTAGTCAACCAAGGTACCAGTTCGAGCTTTAAACCTCGGTAAAAGGATATATCAAGAAAGGATATTCCTTCAAAAATCTTACTACCGTACATTCTTGAATAAGCACTCGCCTTCGAATAAGCCCTCCCCTCGAAAAAGCCCTCATGGGGAATTATTCGAAGGATTTATGAATTTGTTTCTGTCTAAAATGGATCTTTCAACTAATTAAAACATTGAACAAGCTAGTCCTGACAGGTTTTACTAACAATTCAACCAATAATCAGCCATTGGCTGTTGGCAAACAACTGATTTTGATAGAAGAGTACAGATTTTTCTCCTTGTTATTCTTTTGACAACACACTGGAACCACTGAGTTTTAAAGTAAGCCCTCCCCTGGAATAAGCCCTCCCCTCGAATAAACCCCAACCATAAAATTAATTTTTGCAAATAAGCCCCCGGAGCTTGTTCCAGGACTTACGGTATTAGACACAAGGCATGTAAGCTATGGGGTCGCCTCACAAGAAAAGAAGGCCAGAATCTCTGACCTGGATCAGAATATTGCTGTAGCACGTGAAAGGGCAGCGGCAGAGTATATAGGTAATATGTTTGCGCTTCTTCATCTTGACCGCACGGTAACTGTTCTCAGATATTAATGTTCAACGTTCAATCATAAATATACTACAGTTATGTTGAGGCACTTACTGTTCCAGCAAAAGCAGCTGATAGAGCGACTATACCAAGCAGATTGAAAACAGCACTCCTTCAAAGCAAAAGAAACATCTTGTACAAGTTGGAACGTAAAATTCATTATTTACCTTACACTACAGAACTGCGACTATAACAGGGTCGCAGAATCCAAAAAGTAGACTCGCTACGCAAGTTGTTTCTAGTAAGTTGTATCTTGTGTTGTGAAATTGCTAGACGTTAGAACAAAGGGCAGGTACTTTTCGAGTTCAAAAGCTGGGGTGTGTTTTGATTCGTACCAACTCTGAGAACGGTAGACTTGGTAGAATTACATATAGTCTATCGCATATTTAATATGTTTTATTCTTTATATCTCTTTTTCTTTGAGCTATTTGTATCTTCAACATCCTCCAAAAAATTCGTACAGACAGATTCACCAACTCTTAAACTTAATTTAATTGTTAGTTGTATTTGTTTTTGGTACCCTGTTGTTTCCCCATTCAGATTGGCTGAAACATTATTAACCCTGCTTACGTGAAAAGCAAAAACATTCGACCCAGTGCTGAGATGAATGCTCCCCACTTGCATCCACAATGCCGAGACAATGTGGCTGAGGCGTCGCATCTTACGGTGGTTCCCGTTACAGGAAATCGCTATTCTCCCATGAGTCTTCTGCCAGCCTCCGGGGGGAGGGAATATCCGGCCCCCAGACCTGCTTACGCAATGGATACCCCTATGCCTTCACTTCGAACTCATGACACTGAATCAATTATATGATGACATCGTCTTTATACTAACAGAATTTCTTCAAATGATTCAAGCAATTGTGGGAAAAATTTGTCGCGCATGCGCTAATTTTTTTACTCTTGGACTTCAATGCTTCTGTTTGAAGGCAAAATTGACAATTAATACTTACCATGAGAGATACTTACAAGATAACATTGATGAATATCTTCAAATGTTTTCAGGAAATGGGCGTCAGTGCAATCGCCCTGTCTGAATTTCAAACTACCGCTATACATCGGTGATCGGATCACAGTCTACATTTACACTTCTGCGCATGTTCGTGTTATTTTTACATGAAATTTTTTACTGTTTTCATTTTAGGAGACGCGCTGTACCTAACGGCTTGTATGGCGGAATGCACGCTACCATGTCGAATCCAAAACTTGCCGTTTTAAGATTTTTGTGTTTGATTGGGAAATATTTTTCAATCTCCCCGGAGTCTAGCGTTTTCAGAATTTGAAAGGTTTGGAATTAACAATCAAACACACCCTAAGAAATGAGGTCACAAATAGCTCAGAAATAACCAAAAGATACTAGAACAAAGTAAAAGGCACAAATAAGGTATCAAGTGGCTCCCTGGGGTTTTTTCCTTACCCTACAATTGTTCCAACTCCTACGTCACTTTCAACTGTCACTCCAGCAATTGATGTGAATAATTCAGGAGCAGATGACCCGGCAGCCATAAACGTTGCACCAGCGACATCCTCAGATAAATCTAATTTTTCACTGATCGCTTCCAACGATGGGACGAAGAAATCATCACAAACGATCGCCAAAGCTGTAGAAAAAAGGAAGATCGGAATTAACTATTGCAGATAGAGACGTTACGTTGTAGCACGTAGTGCTGTCAATAACTTAGGCCCTAGCCAAACGAGTAAACGTTTCTGGTCAAACATTTGCAACTTGCTAAAGCAATGTTTGACCGTTTGGCCACGTCGCTAAACCATTGCTTGAAAAGCAAAAATAATCTAAGTTTGTTGCACAACGTTTTTAGAACCAATGTTTGATATGTTGGCCCAGGCCTCCTGATCAGCAATGTCTGCCAAAAGTCCTTGGAACACCCCCGTAGTTTTAAAAAAAATACGACTCCTTTTCCCTTCCTTACTGGGAAATACAGAGAATCAACCCCCTCCCCCCAAAACAATGTTGTTCGTCTTTTGTACAGTCTGAGCTTTCATAAGATGCATTGCGGGTTCTCGTGGGATATTCCAAACCACAGAAAATCAACATTGTTTGAGGGGGGAGGGGTTTCTAATGCTGCCAGCGGAGTGGAAATAGTCCAAGTGTTCCAAGACTTTTGGCAGGCATTGAAGGTCCGAGGAAGCAAAAAGTCTAATGCCTTGATCATTAAATTTTACACCCAACCCAGTGTTCAACATCAATGCAACGTCCTGATCAACATTTGTACAATATCATATTGCATGTTCCCTATTCCATTGTTCACTTGAGAAAATCTTCTTGTTCCCTGGAGTTTTGTAGGCTTTTTTTTTCAGATTGATAGTGCAAGCGGATTAACAAAGAGGATTTTACCTCATACCTGTTTCCCGATGTCCCCTTGTTCTCTTTAATTTTGTTCATGCTCCCTTGTTCCCTGGATACATTTCGCATGTTGCCGTGTTGTCAGGAACCCCTATAGGATCTTCAATTTTCATAACAACGTCAAGAAAAAGCAATTTAAAGGACAAAACAAAACTGTCACTCACCAACAAAGATGGCCAATGTCAGAAATACATAAAGTCCAACCCATAGGTAGACAAGTTTCGGGGTATGCCATAATTTCGTTGGTAGCGAATAATTCCTTGCGAATCCAAGTTCGTAGTCACATTTCTCCCATTCGGCTGTATCCAATAATTTCCTTGACGGGGCAGAGCTCTGCCATTCCTTACCATCAGCTAGAAGTAATAAAAAAAGATAGTAAGCAAGGACTTGATGGTATTATATTTTAAACCCCAATCAGCTTGCAGAATATAGCGAGATAGATGAAGGCCGCAAGGATAGAATTAAAAAAGTCCAAGTGAGATAACTAACTCTGTCTACAACATCCTCACGTCTGAGCGGTGCATTTTGCTCAACATCTGGATGGGGTATATATCATATTGTAGTCAGCTGTTTCGGTCCAGTTCTGGCGTTGAGAGTCTGAGAAGCGTTAGGCGTGGGCCAAACGATCAAACATTGTTTGCCAAACATTAGAGATTAGATTTACAAGCAATGTCTGATCGTTTGGCCACTTCAAAAACATTACTTTACGAGCAAAAATAAGCTGTATTTGTTGCGAAATGTTTTTGAAATAGTACCAAGCAAAAAATGTTTGACGAGCTTTGTTTTTCGATGTTGCCAAACGGTCAAACAATTTGCTTGATTTAAATGTTTGACAAACATTGTTTGACGGTTTGGCCAGGGCCTTAAAGAAAGCAACTTGTTCACAGTCGCCAGAATGTTCTTGAGAAAAGTGACTGTGTAGACATCTGGAGCTGGAGCAGTAACACTCACAGTAAATATCTAGCAAACGAAATAGAAATCGAAATCGCATTTTCGGTTTTACAATTTAGCGACAGATTAGCAGATTTATTGAAACCCCTTCCCTTTATTCACGGCCGAAATCAGCGAGCGGTAACAAAAACCGTTGACGCTCCATTAGGCGAAATCGCTTTCAATATGTTTAAAGAGGATTCCACTTTTATTGCAGCTTGTTGAAATGATTGATTATAAATACAAAATCGGATACACTTTATTACTTGCAGACCTTTTTTTCGAAAGTACATTACCCTGATTTTGATACATTTTAAAACTCGGCTTGAACAAAATTGGATCCGACATTATAAAGGGATACATTAAGGTTTATGTATGAATTATTAATCGTAAGAGAAGTGGTTTTCATTTCTACGAGATTTTAAGCTATCACGCATAGATGCAAGGAAACGCTGGTTTCATAAATCGATTTTCTGCGGAATTTTCCGTAAATTAATTCATGTGGATTAAGTTTTCACAGTTTTGGTTGAAACGGAAAGCTTATTTCTTTAATAACTATATCACAACCTCGTCCCCAGGCCCCAAATCGAATTCCCTCGAATCTCAACCGTCAAATCGAAAATGGACAGCGGAGTTTCATGTATGTAGAGGCCTATTCACCCTGGGGGCGAGGTTGACTATATCATTGAGCTCTTAATAACTTCATCATTGGCTAAAGATTCCTTTGTTTTGCCATACACCTTTCCGACTTAAAAGCCTCGTTTCAAAAATTTACGAAACTTTTACGAAAATTTCAACCCCAGATTCAGATTGAGCAAATAAACTTTAGCGCTAAGGCAACTTTCTTCCTTCTAGTCCTTATAATTATGATCTCACAGCAACGAAAAGTTTAAAAATTGATAAAGGATTTGGCTGTGAAATATACACCCATGGCCACTTCTCAGGGTCAAATCCTAAAAAGATTTTAAAATTTTAATCGCTATAAAATCAAAATAGTAAAGACTAAAGCAAGAAAGTTTGCCTTAACACTGAAATGAAAACGCTAAACTCGAAAGTTAAGGACTTGCGTAGCAAATCTAATAGCGTATACATAGGCTACTCCCCTTAATGAAGTTTAGTACATTAGCATCTTATCCGAGTAGCTATTAGTAGTTATTGGTTTCTGGCCGGAACTTTGTATCAGCCAATCACAGAGCTTCATTATTCTATTATTGTTATATTAGCATCTAATTAGCATAGCATTAGAAATAATTCCAAACGTAAGTGCAGCGCGATTTGATGCAGAATTTCCTAAAAATAGAAACGATGCACCAAACACGTTGACAGAAAACTATATCAGCACGAATAAAGTATACCTTGTAGAAAAAGCACTCCCATAATGGACAAAATATATCGAGGGAGTATTAAATCCTTGGAATTCTTATACAGTACATCATTGCCTTTGAGTTGTACAAAACTTCAAAATTGCGATGAACAGCGGAATCATTTTCGGGCATACTTAAAAGATTTTTTCGTCTGACACTCCTCAGAGTATGAACCTCAGAAACAGAACAGACCGAAACAATGGACTAAGGCGGTTTTTTATACCCAGATGCGGCTCGAAATGCACCAATAAATTCCGATAGGCATAAATTCCGCCTTAGTCTATTGTTTCGATCTGTTTCTGACGTTCATACTCTGAGCAGTGTCAGACGAAAAAAGCTTTTAAGTATGCCCGAAAATGATTCCGCTGTTCATCGTAATACATCATTGCCGTAAACTCTATTGTCATTGAGCACACGGAAATCCCTTTGAAATCCTTTTGCTTCAACAGAAATCTCTTGCGACAAATGAACTACTCGGCTACGTAGAGCCATTTTATTATATGTCATATTTACGAAAATTTTACACAAGTGGCATACAACAATTGATGGGATTCGAACCCAAGACTGTATGATTCGAGAGCCACGGACCATCATTCCACTGAGCTATAGAGCTCAACGAAATTGTCGAGTAGCTAACTCTTCAAGTCAAACAACCCGAGGCTGTCTTGGGCTGTCGTCTGGCTAATGACTACGAGTGTCCTCCTGCAGTATTAAAAAGTGATAGCTTTCTCGGCAGATTCTAAACCCAACCCAAGTATAAAAGCATTTCTCCAGATATAGGTAGATAAGTAGCTACATAGTAACAAAAAGATAATAGAAAGCGAACGAAAACTTAAACAAAATCAATTGAAAATCAAGATAAGAAACGAAATCGATACTGAAGTTCTGAAGCGAACAACTTAGCAACTTTTAAAAACTTTCGTGAAAAACAACTCAAAACACTTGTCCAGACTTGATGCAAATGTTCTGTTCGAGTTCGTCATAAATAAAAGAAGCAAAAATCATAATAAATTCAATGACGTGCTAAATACTTGCTCACCTTTTGCATATCCAGAAAACGGTTTTATTTTCGCAGCGAAATTTATACAGACAAGTCCAATAACAACGGCAAGAAACAATCTTTTCTGGGTTTTCATTCTCCATCTCTGAGGAAAGCATCGCAGACCTGTTGCCATCTTGCGAGAGAACTGCGTTAGACTGAAACGACCCAAAGTTTCGACGCGAATTTACTGTAATTCTTTTTCCTAATGACCATAATATTCAGCATCAATATTGTCCAATAATTCCTTGTTTGCAATGGCTACGTATAAAGAAAACAACACATTAAAATTTAGAAGCAGGTAGTGCACTCCCTTGGCGAATATATACACAAAATTCGTCCTTTAAATTTTCCCCAGACGAACTTTTAGCAATAGAAATAATATCCCATTCCAGCAAAACAGGTATCTAATACAATATATGGAATCCACAAATGAGGAATTTGTCTTTTTCTAGTCACTAAAGACCTCATTTGAAAAATAACAAAAAATGTGTCTTTCCTATAATCACTGATAATTGATATACTGTTTTGACAATTGTAGTTTCTATGAGAATTCGCCAGCTTGTGTGAACATGAACAACCGCTATGCTTATACGCAGCATCGGCTCCGAGGGGCAAGTCACTCGTATATCTTAGATGGAAATGTTATTGTTTTCACGGGAATCCATTGGAAATCCTTTTGTTTCAACGGAAACCCCGTGCACCTTTTTGAAGAGTGAAGTGCCCCTCAGTCGGTTCACTGCTTGGCTTATATACCGTATTCCATCGTGGTATTTAATTGTTCTAAATACAAGACGTGCAGCCCAGGTTTTCCAAACCCAACCATGTCTACCGATAAATTCTGTTACTCGTGGAACCCTTGTATAGAAAAACAAAGAAATCTTCTACCCATTTCTAATATCTCACATTTTTAGTCAAATTTTTACACCTGAGGCCTGAGGTTACTCAAAATATGGCGAAAACTCAAAATATGTACCCAATTTTTGCACCATAAAATTGACTCTAAATACAAAAAAAATTAGCAATGGATGTTCAAAAGTTCTTATATCTTTCATCACCCATCTGTAGAGATTCTTTACGAAAAGAAGCCCATTGGCCCATTTGTAGGGA
>JAADKT020244421.1:0-15538 GCA_011763395.2 Chrysaora chesapeakei
CAATTTCAATTCATTACTCTTTCTAGCCCTACCTCACTCAGATAGGCAAGCATACTGCATATAGTGCCATTGACTCCTTTCCGAGAATACTGAGGGTCTTTATTCCAATTCAATTGCAGCCACTAGGATAAAGATAAAGCTTTTCGTTACAAATATATATAAATATAAACGTTGTTGAAGATGGCTCAACATAGCTCTGATACAAAAAAGTCAAAAAGGAGGAGAGCCTCAGCCTTGGGCTTGGCAAAATGACTTGCAGAGTAAATCGGCGATTTCATTATGCTCTTTAGCTCAGTGGAATTTCGTTGGCTTTCTGGCCATGCAGTTCAGGTTCGAATCCCATCTATTGTGGTAGGCCACTTGTGGAAAAATATATCGTAGTGTTCGCCATTCGTTAGAAATAAAATCCTGGTATGATGATGAAAATAAAATCATGAATAGTATGATCCGTTTGATTAACTTTACTAGAAACTAAGTTTTCTCTATTTTCAGTTTATACAACAAAATTTTGGACTGACAACTTTTGCAAAACAACTTCGGATGAAAAGGGATTTCTGCAAAGCTCCATGTTTGGAAAGAAAAAATTTTGCATAGAAAGGATTAGATATGCCTAGTTTTCCTTTGGTATCAATTTAAAAGCCATTCTAAAGTTAGAAGACCAAAACAGAATAGAGTAATAAGAAATTTGGACTCACAGCTATTTTATTTGCACATTCTGGGAAGTCAGATCTAACTGGTATCTCACACATCCATGTCATAAGGTATTTTTCTGAAAAAAAACAAGAAATTTAATCTAACAGCCCAAGAAATCATAAGCTCTGCTTCTCTTGGGTCGTATAGTATACAATATTTTTGTACCTTGTAATTAGGATTGTATGCTATGAAAAAAGTTGAATTGAATTGAATTTAATTGAAATATTACTTGAAAAGATTTGTCTAGCCTGTGTGCATGATACACATAGGCTCTCCTTCACAGTGGAAAGTAACGTCTGCACGCACGCTTGAGATTTATCGAGATAGAAAATTTGACGAAAATATACGCAAATATGTATGCTTTTATTAATGAAGGCTTGAAATAGTTGAAATAGTCGAAATACATAATTAAATGGGAGGAGAGCCTTGGGCTGTATGACTCGAAGAGTTACTCGACGATTTCATTGGCCTCTTTAGGTCAGTGGCATCATGTTGGGAATCTGATGATGCAGCCATGGGTTCGAATCCCATCAATCGTGGCGAGGGGCAAATCTCATCAATCGCAGCAAGAATCAAAAAAACGGCACGAGATTTCCGTTAACACAAAAATATTTCAGAGGGATTTCCATAAAAACAATAGGATTTCTAGCAACGGTGAACGAGATTTTCAAGGAGTGAATTGCCCTTCGAATCGTGGTATGCCACTCGCCAAAAATCTTGGAAACAAGAAGTTCTAAGAACCCCAGAACTTTAACAGCGCCAAAATGACACAAAAGGGTATAATGAAAAGAATTTCTACAAACCTGATGCGTTTTTCTTTGAAAATATGCTTGAATTGAGATGACCAATCTGCATAGAAACCCTTGCAAATTCAACCGTGCTGTTGATGATGACTGAATGCAGCTCTGTTTCAAGTAATTGGATTCGATCGAGCATATTTTGAAGCAACAATATGGTGGCCTTTTTCATTTCAGCTGTAAGAAACAAGAGAATAATGAAGAGTAATGAATAAGACAGCCGTAACTTGCATATACACGTTTCTTTCAAAAATGTGACGTTGAATTGGTGTGTTTTAGTGCCAGTTGCCAGGATCTAAGTAATAGGTCAAGAAATCGAGACCTGGACCCTGGCTGTGACGTTACCGAAGCTGGGGCTCGAACGCCGACCTCGCTGAGCTTCCGACACGACGAGTCAGCTGGATTAGACCACAACGCCAAAGCAACTATAAGGAACCTTTGGTCTTTGATGAGGCTGGAGTTCCTTAATTTCTCAACAAAATGACGCTGAAAGTTCCCTATTCTGTTCCTTGTTACAGCAAATTCATTTAAATTTGCTTCCTTTTTTACTTGAAATATAAATGGAATCTTTTTGTGGAAGTACGATGGGAAGGAAATCAGTTGTTATTCGGTTATTTGATTTTATAAACCGTCCTTCGCTCCTACGTAACTGGCTTGGTAGATTCGTTTGTTTTATGTTTTCTATTCCGTTTAATGGCCTTACTTTGAAATTTTAGTTTTTTACGATTAAAATACTCCCAGCCTTAGTTTGTTCTTAACTTGTTCTCATTTTGCAGGCAAATCAAGGCTCGTGTTCTTAGGAAATTTCTCTTACAAAAAGAATAGATAGCTTCAGTAGCGAATCACGTACAGCCATATAGGGTCTAAAAGTAACAGGAGGGTAACATTGAAGTCACTCTTCTTTTTAATTAGGAAATCACTATGTTTTCAAAACTATTAATCTACAGATAAAAAACAAGCCCACTTTTATTCGATTATACCTTCCAATAGCACGTATCTCTAATCTAGTGGTTAAGCTGTATTCAAACAAATAACGAAAAACAGAAACAAAATAAATCAATAACTGCAAACGTTCTTAATACCAGTGAATCTCACAACCTGTTCTGCATGAATATTTCATAAGACGCATTCCATTAGACGATGTTTATAAGCCCTGTTTACTTAGGAAAAGGAGTGAGTATTGACTATCAGAAATAAAACTTACACACTGATTTCAGGTTGTTTGCCATATTCTTGTCTTAATTTAGTTCATATTACTCAAGGTCAGACGATAGCTTAAGTATGAGAAAAATGGTTTATTCTAAAAGTAATCTACGTTTAAGAGACAAAAATATCTATTATAATAAAATCATTCCCTGTTTAACAGAGCAATTGAGACACTGATAAGGGAGGGGTAGTTGTTCCTTTGCTACTGTCAAAATTAACCTCGTGCTCCGAGTAATTTCTTTTGTTCCAGAAATTTATTTCCTACCAAGCTCCTGTATTTTCTATGAATGCTCCCATAACCCCGGCCCATTATTGGTCTTGCTCCCTTGTTCCTAAAAACCCCTGTCAGAGACTTGGCACTTGGGATGACTTGAGACTTTGGATCTATAAGGCTTTGGTACTTTGTAAAGGGATTTTCCTGAACTGAACCAAAATATAGGCAGTTTCTTATACGTAAAAAGGGGCCCCTACTTAAAAGAAATTGCTACACTAATGCTGCAAATAAATGCAATCTCTAATTTCATCTGCAATTCCCTGGGTTTCATTCTCCAGGGGCTTGGATGGGGCACAAGCAGTGATGAGTGCCACACCCACCCATGATTGCATATGTGTCAGATCATACCCTCTTTTCTACTTTTAAGTGCTTATCCTCAATGGATAAGAAAATTGCTAGCCATTGAGTGCTTACTTCTTCCTGTACCAATGAAAAATATTCCAGAAATCAACAACAACTTGATAAATACCTATTCAAATATTACATATGGGGGTGTAGTTAATTTCTATCAAAAAGGAAAACATGAAAAATTGCTTTGGAAATATGAGTCTGTTGGATAATGTTTATGAGTCACTGAGTGAATGACTCCATTTTATTGCTGCATTGTTGTTATTATATTTTATTAGTTTCACTTCTACAGTTGGTAACCTCATATTTGAGACTGAATATTGATTTCCAAACATAGCAGAGTTTGTTTTGATAATATCTCAATGTATCTTTTAAATTGACATTATACAGATCAAAGAATGGTTCAAGACTTAAGAATAACAGGATAAAACCCATAAAGCTATGAGAAGCACTGGAAACCACATTTAAATTTTCCTCAGATCTTAATATTTGGGCAGAAGTCCTTGAGAATCCTTCGTTTTCAAATAACATCATACATGGCAGATTTGTGAAGGCAAAACTATGAATCTATCAAACAAAATGTCCTTAATTCTCTCTTCTTACACAACCAAACCCCTTAATTCAGGGTGGTAGAGGCTATTTTGAGAAACGTGATTGACCATTTTTTAAATCATGAAATGTAAAAGAGGATGGCAAAGGTTCCTCATGAAACATGATTGGCCATGTTTTTTAATCAGGAAAGGTGAAACGTCGTATTTTTTTATCATGAAACGTGAACGGCAAACATTTTTATCCCTTTGATTCATGATCTTGACCCCCCTTTACCACCCTCTTTAACTTATTTGGGGAAGCTGACCCCCATGGCCCCCCCATTAGATGTGAGCCCAACACCAATCAATAATGAGCTGAATGCATGACCACTTGGCCATGCCACCCTCATTCTTTATGGTGACCAAGCAAGGTTTGCTAAAATGTATCAAAAGAAGGACAAAAAGAGAATTGATACCATATTGGAAATGTTAAATCAAATTTGACTCACGCATATGTGTCCTCCCATCATTTGGAACATCGAGTTGTTGCGATGCATGTTCTTTTGACAAGGCTGAAATATATTTTTTGGAAAGGTCTACGATTTTGGCTTTTAACATTTCACTTTCTTTGTACCTGCCTTGCTCATATACTGCTGTAAGCCTGAGAAGGTAGAACCCCCAAATAAGTCCAAGTACAATTAGAAAGAATCCTAGTTTGTGAGACGTCAGTAATCTCCCTTTTCCAGATTTGAAAAAGCCTTTTCGTTTAAACTCCATATCTACAAAAGGAATCGAATTTTAGTCGACAAGAAAGTAGTAAAATTCAGTACCCTGTTTTTATAAATTGAGAAAGTAAAATTTAACCATTGATTTAAGAAATATTTGTATTTATAGCCTTTGAGAAGAACAAAATATCAAAAATTTGAGAAAAATGGAAACATTTTTTTATATTCTGGATATAGCTAGAACAAATTACTTCAGTAGAATTGAAATTTTTCAAAATCAAAGAAGATATCATGTTCTTGTAATTTTTCGATGCAAAAATCGTAGGTTAAAGCACCCACAAATTACAGTAGTCTAGCTGCAAAGTTTTACCATCTCAGCACTTGTATTATCCATTTTAGGAGTGTTCAAAGTTAACGATTAGACTGAGTTGGGTAGGCTAAAAAGTTTCGCCAAGTTCATTTTTCACGGTCAAAGCCTTTATAAAATTAGAAACTTTAAATGCTCAAAGAATCAAGAACATTACCCTGTATCTAGTGCTAGGAAAGTGAAACTTTGTTACCTATAGACTAAGTTTAAGAAAAATGTTTATGCTTCCTTTATTGACAGAGTTTTTTTACATTTAATGCATAACAGTTTGAAATAACGATTCATGGACGACCTACAGTTTAGAAAAATGCCTTTGCTTTTGGGTTAGAAATTAGAACACAGCATGAAAAAATGGCCTAGCCAGCAAGTGGCGGCTTTGCATTTGCCTGATGCAGGTCACTCACCTTCGGCAATTCAGGTACTGCGAAGCACAAGTTATGAGAATTATTCTTTTGTCAAGACTTCGTTTCTCTCATGATGTTTTAGCAACTAAGTGTTACAAAATTACTAAGCCAGAAAAAACCTGAATAAACATCGTTTTCCTAAGATCATCTTCCTACTCTTCAAATCAATCTTTCTTTTGCCCACTCAACTTGTGCGATAAACAAAAGCGGAAAATCGACGTCACACGTCAGAAAACTCGAAGAATATAGAAAATCGGGGGGTAACACAATACTTTTGTCAATCCAATCGTTCAAAGTTAATTAATTTGATTTAATCTGATTATTATCTGAAGAGAATCTAGATGTAAAGGGACCATATGACTTTCTTTATCATGAATTTTAAGAAGTTGAATTACATAGGTCTTTTCTTTTCTCTTTTGTGGGTCAAAACTTCAGGAATTTTCTCTCTGCACGCCCCCCGTTCATTGTATCAATGGTTGAAAGGTGCTAGAGAAGAAGTTGTTGTTTGATTTCTAAAGTAACCATTGGTTCTGTAAAAAAACAATGAAAAATGCAAGGGTAGGTGGCATCATGGTCATGGTGGTATTTGAATGAAGATATTCTCTGAAGATGTTCTGGGTCTCTGGAAGGTGACCATGGAAGTTTTTTCATGGGAAAGAGACGGGAAGAGATGGGATCGGTGCTTTTAGTTTTAGATTCTTGAGGTGTGGTAAAATCGCATAGAAATCTGCAGTTTTTTGCAAATCAGGCAAAAATGGTGCGATGTGGTCGAGTTGCACGTTTTACGCTTACGCCAACCCGCTCCACGATATCGCAAGAGCGCTCAGATTGACTGCGCGTGGCGCGAATCAGTTGTCAACCAATCGCAGTGGAACATGTCCAGATGTCCAACTTTTTGGAACTACGCTGTCAAACAGGAACTGGTTACCAACTAGCTGCCAAAACACTTTAGTCGACAGGTCAGTCTTTGTACCAAATTTGTACCAAAAGATTGCCTAAAAAGTCCGCAAAACACCATTACATCTAAGCTGGATAGCGCTTCCTAATTGGCATCTTTGCCGGCCGCTAGCACTTTTAATGCCGCTATCACTTCTCCTGCGGGACGAATACGCGACGCAGTTTCTTTAAAAAATACGCGCAATCCTTCTGCGAAGAAACCGAAGAAACAGACAGTGACATTTTCAATACTTTTATAACTAAAACAAATCTTTTTTTATCGGTATACACACTTATAAGACCATGGGACTAGTTTCTATCTGACCTTTTTTTAACTAAAACTATTATTATGCAAAATTACGTAAAACGATACAAACGAAAGTCCACAAGTCTTCCTGGTATCCCAAGAGAAGCTGAATATGGAAGGGGAGTAGAAGGAAATCGGTTACACATCCTATTCCTATCCATTTTCAAAGTTCATTGTTGACACTGTATGCTCATTTCGATGCAGTGGAGCTCTAAAGGGCACAGACTGCATAAGGAAGTGTTTCTGCAAAAAAGTCTCGTGGTATCTCTGCGAGGGGCTGCCACAGGGGGGCGTTCTTTCCACTCTTGGGCGTTTCCCTTCCGCTGGCTCGGCGTTTTGCCCTCCCATCTTGGGGAAAGGAAAGTTTAGGACACTTGGCAATAAAATAATTAAGAAGAAACATAAAATTACAAATAATTGAATTAAAACACTTTTAATAAATCTACAAAGACAAGTCCAGTTTTTATCATAAAAGTTGAAAATTTTAACCAAAAAGTACTTCCCCCAAGACTAAAACAAGACGCTTTAACGGTAAAAAAGCTCTCCACGGGGGTTATCTGTAGCGTGATTCTGTTATCTTAGGTGAACAGGCTTTACATTAAGCAACAATATTTTGGGAGATTGGGGGTTAAAGGGGTTTGAGTGGGGTTACGGGAAAAGGGGCTGATAAGAGACAATGCATAAATAAAAATGCTAAAATAAATTTTTACAAAGAAATAAAAGTTACTAAATTTTGTCTGAAAAGAAAATTACAGTTTTATAAATAGTTAGCAACAAGTAAATTGTTCACCACGAATAACTAGTGCAAATATGAAGCGTGTAAAGTGAAGAAAAATAAATTCCAACGTGCTTAAAAACGAATTAAAAATAACTAACCCGTACTAAAAAGCCAATGCTTCATACACAGTAGTACAAATAAGATCTAGTGAGATGCGCTCACAGAATAACAATCAAATTCTGAATGTCTTATACGTTGTGTCATCTCTCTACAGATCTGTATCAAACCATGCATGCCCGCCACTCTGTGGTTGTTGTTGCTGCTGTTGCTGTGGGTAACCAAAGTTGGGGTCGTATTGCTGGGGTTGGTGGTATGCTGGCTGGGTTGTTTGAGAAGCAGGAGTGTACAATTCGTCTTGGTAGGTCTGGGCAGTCAAGATATCGGCCATCTGCGTATCGCCAGGCTAAAATAAAAACAACGAATGGATAAGCCAATTGTGTATGATAGCTGAAATGTACACGGTGAAATATAAAGTAAAGGGGCCTGGCTAAACTAGGAGACATGTAGCGCGTATGTCCCTAGATGCCTCCCAGTTTAGCTACCTCGGAATTTTAGCGCGACAAATTTTGTAGCGAGAGACACGTAAATGTTTCTGGAGTACAGCAGAAACATTTCTTGTCTCCGCAAGTTTGGGGGGGGGGGCTTGTTGCTCGCTTGTCACTTGCATGTTTAGCCAGCATGGGAGGCAAGCCGAATACAATGTCACGCGCGACATGTGTCTTAGTTTAGTCACAGCTTAGTCTTATGATCAAACTCTGGCCAAATGATCAAACATTGTCAAACATTTCAAATTTGTTTGTTATGTTAAAAATTCTGCCGTTTGGTCACATCGCAATGCAATGTTTGTTACGCTCGTCAATGCATGCACGAAGCAAAAAATATTTTTGAACTTTGTCGAAAAATCATGCAACGAATTCTGCTATTTATACTTGTCAAGCAATGTTTCGAGACGTGGCCAAACATTCAACATTGCTCGACAATCAAAATTAATTTTTTTACAAACAATGTCTGATCGATTGGCAACAGCCTTACTTGATAACGATATTTATACCGGGTTATATTGTATATCTACGTCTCTTTTCAGTTACATTCGGAACACATGTAAAAGTTGCTTCCACATCTATCCTAACACATGATAATCTTCTTTAAACAGGTTTTTAAACAGTAACATTTTCTGGAAAAGCTGAACAAGTATATCTGTGCAAATATCGATTATAGATTCGCATTGTATTAAGAAACTGGTCAATAAGCAACTAGGGCTGAGATTTTGTAAAACTTTTTGGTCGAGATAGTTTTCTTTATACAGTACATTATTGCAAACTTTTCAATTACATTGAAAAGCAAGAAAAGAGTCAAAATAAGAGTTTTAAAGGGTACAAGTCATCCTGTGAGGGCTGAAATACTAGATCCGTTAAGCAACTTTGAGGGCTGCATCAAAAGTCCAGTTGCTTATTGAAAAAAAGTATACTAGGTTGGACCAAAAGTCCAGTTGCTTATTAAACGCAATGTGTAATCACGTACCTCCCACGGCATGTCATCACGGAAGAGGGAGCTGGTCAATTCAACTGAAAGACGTTTCTTGTAATCTTGAGACTTATCCTCGGACATTCTGAACAGAACAGCTGCAGCATATGCGGCTATTCCCTCATTTCTTGAATGAAGCAGTTCAGTCAGGATTTGTGTTGCTCCCTCACGCTCGATAGTATCGGCTCCATCTTTGTCTTGTGCCAACTCACAGAGAACACCAGCTGCAACTCTCACAACATTTTCAACATCGGAGTATAAGAGCTGTAAAAACAATATCACTCCAAATAAGCAACAGTGTTTTGAAGAGACAGTAGCATAGTGTTTTTGTAAGCAATTGCCAACCTGCCAGTAGTTTAAGCAAGAATTAGGCCCTTTCCAAAGGACCAAACATTGTTTGACACATTGGGAATTCGCTTGTCTCAAGCAATATTTGGACGTTTGGAACTTCACAAAAGTTTTTGCTTGAAGCAAGCGACAGTTCGCGTATGGATACATGGCAAAACGGTTAAACATCAGCCTATTGGAGAGTACTCGGGAGAAATTTACACCTGTTTTGGTATACCAAACTCGAAAATTAAGATCTCGTTGCAAAGTATAAAAAAGAAACACTGAAGTGTTGGCATTCTTTTAATTTGAGATACAGAGTACCACTGAAAACTCTACTTCTTTAAAAAATCCGTTGCTGCTACACGAAGTGCCAGGAAACTTGTTTCTTGTAACATCTCCAATATCTCGATACAACCACACTTTGCGTTAAGCATGAATTCTCTAATTTCAAACATCCGTCTTCTCTGTATTCTGACCACCAAGTAGAACCCCATACTACATTTTAAAAGACATTTGTATTTAAATAAACGCAGAGGAATATAAGTCTAAATCTAAGTCTTACCTGGATGAAGGTAGGAATGCAGTTCAATCCACGGATTATATTACGATTATGAACTTCTCTTGCGAGGATGTGAAGTGCTCCAACAGTTCCCTCTACGATCTCCTCCATTCTTACACCATCTTGCATGCTATGTGGTCCTGGGCCACGTCGTTTTATATCTAAGAAGATGCAGACAGAAGGCATTAAGACATCAGGTTAAAGCTATTTAATTTTTTAAGCTCACATGAATGAAAGTATACCACTGTTGATCAAACAATGATCAAACGTGTTCACTCCTTTTGATTCCAACGAAAATGATAAGTGAAGGTGGGTGTATTAAGCGTATGTTAAGATCTCAGAAACTGATGAACCAAATGAGACAGGAAACTGTGCCGCTACCGTGGCTAAGGTTTGAGCCCCAACCTCGCTAATCTCTTGACACCAAAAACAAGCTGGACTATACACAATGCAACGATAGCTATCCGATATAGTTTAAACACTTGCCCTATCTGATATGGTTAAGGCAAGGCACGGTGCTTCCATAGCTATCCGGTATAGTGTAAACGGGGCCTTAAAGGGGCAATAAGTAAATAGATTGCTGAAAGTTGTACATAAGAACCGAGATACCAACCTTGGTATGCTTTCATCAATAGCTGAACAAGCCTTGGCAATCCTCCTTGCTCTCTGATGGGACCATGATTGGCTGGGCAGAGGGCGAGATTCCTGATCAAACCAACAACTGCTTTGATTAAAGGCCATCGAGATGGTGGGTTCAACAGCTTGATCAAAACAGGCAATCCATAATGCAAGCGGACAGCATTCTGAGCAACTTCCGCATCTGGATGACGACTAGTCAAGTGACGAAGAGCACAAACAGCTGGCTCTGTGATTTCTTCTCTGTCCCCAGCTTGCAAACAAGTTCTTACAAGTGCCTCAATGCCACCAACTTGACAGCAGACTTGCTGTTAGATAGCAAAGATAAAACCATTTAAACCTTAAACTCACGACTAAGACGTAATTTATGTAAGACTTCAGATCATAATTCCTCCATTTACAAATTCATAGCGTTTCTTCAAAATAAGATCATTTTCCGAAGATTTGTTGGAGGGGTCTTTCTAAACGGGAGCAGTGGATTAGAAACTCGAATACCTGAATACTTATGAAAACTGATTTTTTTGGGGGGCACAAAAATTTGATACAACATGAAAGATACCCAAGAAATTCCGAAAAGGACCATTAAGTAAAGGACTACAGTATATAATTAGTTAGCACTGATCATGGAGCACATAGTATTCAATTAAATAACATCAAATGTTGCACTGAACGCAATTTTAGCGCCAAAAATTTTAGAAATTGAGCGCCAGAAAATTCCGAGCTTCCTCGCAGGTCAGGTTAATGTCACACCTTTCGATCCGACCTTTGCAATAAATAAGAAAGAAACCAAATTTCTCATTGCCCGATGATGGGAGACCGATCTCTCCCGAAACGTTGCCCAACTAAATATCAAAGGCTTGTCATGATGAGTGGTGACTACCATGTCTTATACACTGTCAGATACAGCCTTGATAAGTCAGAATATATTTACACATAGTATTCAAATATAAACTAAAATATTAAAATTCTCAATTTTTTGCCCGTTGAGTATGTTGACCTAAAGTACTCTACAGCAAACACAAGTTAAGGAAGAGAAGGACTGTATTGCTTTTTTGGCCCGCATAGTATATGCATTTTTATAGATTTTAAACTTCATGTAAGCTTTCGTATTCTACAAATAAAAATGATGATGGAAGCTATGCAGATGATGATTATGGAGATTATTGGCATGTGTTCATGGAAATTTGGAGGAAGGATACCAGATTCCAAGCAGGCAATAACACTACTGTATGGTCGAAATGATAATTTCATGTAATTTAACATAAACCATAATCCAAAAGCATTCGAAAGCCATTACCTTGTTTCTGGGATTGTTGCATGTAAGATTTGACAGTATACCAGCAGCACATGTAACAACGTTGATATCGTTAGCAGACAATAGTTGCACAAGCATCTGGAGCAATCCATCCAAGCCATCCTGTTTTGTTGCAACATCAGACAAGTTTCTCAAAGTCCAAAGACAATTCTGAACTAATCTTGTGCTTTGATGTGAAAGGTGATTTGCAAGAGCTTGCATGCCACCAGCCTGTAATGAATTTACAGATATAATTAGCAGCAGTTAGGACATCATAAACCCTGATTCACCAATATATCTTTCTTGCACATATGAAAACAACGCTTTGAAAAAACTAAGCATTGTCAAAAGGATTCACAATCTGATTAAATTTGAAAACCCTGATTTCCGGACCTGCTCTCGGATACTGTGTAAGTTAAGTGGCTTGCATATATATGTTTTAAGGCCCTGCCCAATTGATAAGGCACTGGTTGTCAAACATTTGAAATTTTCTTGTTAAGCAAAACATTTTACCTTTTGCCATGGCAAAACATTGCTTGTGAAGCATCTTTATGGTTAATAATAATAATAATAATAACAATAATAATAATAATAATAATAATAATAATAATAATGCTCTTTATACAGGGTTGCCTTTTAAGCAATAGAAGTGCTGTTATGAACAAGGGCCCGGTTATACATGTCTACGACCTTATAGGAAGGAAAAAATGAAATTATTAAAATCGAAATCTTAAAAGTCTGTTAATCGTTCTCTATCTTAAAATCTTTCTCAAGATAAGTTGCTTGCTTTGTAAACAAAACTGTTCTTAATTAATCGTTTTCAAAAATCTTGCCAAGGAACTTCAGTTTGTCAAATAGAGTTTTGTGAGGTGACCAAAGGTTCAAACACTCCTTATAAATCACATTTTAAATGTTTGATATACAATTTTTGATTGTTTGGCGAAGACAGAACAAAACATGATTCATTTGACTTCTGAAGTTTCAGCTTACCTCAACAATCGCAGGCTTGTTGCTAGAGCATACGGATAGAACTTTCAGAACTCTACATGTTGTGTAAAGCAGTTTCTCGTATGTGTAGCTTTTCATGATACGAACAAGCTCTGCTGGACCACCTGATGCTAGAATGATCAATTTGCTCTCTTGGTTGCCATATGCAAGAATTTGGAGACAATCTGAACAAAGAAAGGTTAGATGTACATTATCAACTGAAGCACAAGAACAAGGCATTTGTACAAGCCATATGAATATCTCTATCAAATACACCTTTTCAACAAAGGGCCTCGTTTCTAAAAAATTTAAAAATTGCCTCACAAAAACATTTCAACTTCAGATTCAAATTCAGCACCTTCGTTTTAGTGTTGAGGCAAATTTTTACGACTCTAGTCATTACAATGTTGATTTAATAGCAATAAAAGTTTGAAAGTTTGTAAAGGATTTGACTGTAAAAAATGACTGAGGGTGTAAAATTTCACCCAAGCGATTTTCACGGTCAAATCCTTTATAAATTTTCAAACTTTTTAATCGCTATAAAATCAACATCGCAAGGATTAGAGATGTAAAAATTTCCCTCTACACTAAAATGAAGGTGCTCAGTCTGAATTTTGGGTCAAAATTTTTGTACGAACAAATGTTCGTAAATTTTGGAAACGAGGCTCTTAGTTAAAAAGGTGTATTGGTGCAAATGCAGTTCAGTGGACACCTTCCAAAACGCATCAAAAACAATGCATTTATGTGCCTATTTATTTGCATTTGAACGAAAACTCAAATATTTTGGTCATCTACATATCTTAAGACACCTTTAAGTTTTAAGTTAAATCACATATGTTAATTGGGTGAAAAACAAGTCAACTTTACTTACATAAATGCATGACCACCTAGTTCAATTTTTTAAGGCAAAAGACACAGAGTAAAATATTTGAAACAACAGAATTGGAAGTGAATGGGAGTTTCAGAGTCTCCTGTGATTCCAGAAAAAAAATAAATGATAACCAACCTGTGACGATGGCAAGAAACTTGACGTTGGTTCTCTGAAGAAGAGCAACCATCTTCTGCAGCCCACCTGCAAGTCTGACCGCCATTTTGGCTCCTTCTTGATGCAGAAGTAGATTATGAAGTGTTGTGATTGCATAAAACAAAACAGCTTCAATTGGGGAACTTAGAAGTCTCACCAAAGCAGGGATGCCACCAGATTTGAAAATTGAAAGCAATCCTTGTCTACAAAAAGAACAGTTTGAATTATACACAGCTTACAGAGTTTTGAAATTCACACACTTTTATGTGAAGAACCACCTTATAATTTTGAATATTTTATCACTGCAAACAATCAAGAATTAAGCTGGTTCCATTCACAGGTAGTCAAAACTCACATAAATTATATGTTACCCATGTATCAGATTGTTCCTTGAATAGATTCCATCTTTGCTCGTATCTCGCATATGTGTCTTCGAATAACACACTAATGTGCATTTGAAACCAAGGAACTATTAAGGAACTTATGGTACTGCTATTTAATCAAACAAGCTCCAAAAACAATGAAGTTTAGGAATTGGGCCCTGTTTAACGCCTGTTAAAATAATACCATCAAATCTCATCTGGCCCCTCTTTGCACTATTCTCCCCATTAACCCTCCTTCTAAGATCAAGATTTCAAATAAGCCCCTTAAAACCAAATAGCAAATTTTATGCGGTTTAAGGTTAATAATTTGTTATCCACATCATCTTTTATTGTGTTGGCAACATCATCTTAACTTGCAAAAAGCAGTGTATTTTTAAAGTTCTTCATGAGATATCTTTCTATTTAAGGTGTCTTAAAAGGCATCAGCAACAACTTACCTGTGATGGGAAAGGTTGTGGAGTGCCCCAACAGCACACTTGACAGTTTCAGTGTCATTAGATCCAGTTGAAACTCTAACAAGAGCTGATACAATATTTGGATTGTTCATGATCGCATGTCTGCTGGCTTCTTTCTTTGACAATTGGTGTGCCATCACTGCAGCCTGCTTCTGTGTTGCCTAAAACAAATCAATAATGGGTTATGTTAGCTGGAAGTAATGTTTGCACAAAATTGTTTCGTAGATACTTGAGTTCTTGCTTATTACTTTGCCGCATAACATACAAGCAAAGGCACCAAATTTGGTCATATAATTTGATACTCCACAACATGACTGAAAATACAGCTGGCTTTGAATAGTGTTGGATTTTATCAAGGTCATGCTAATAATGGAGAGCCTGCACAGCTTTGATCAGAGATCATCAGCATTTCAAAATATGTGAATAATACATAGCTGGTTCTAACAAGTTTTGTATATTGTGAATCATGTATCATAGTATGCATCAACGTAGCTGCTTACAGATTTAGACACAAATTATCTAATAGCAATCTAGAAAGCCGACAACAAACTTACTGGATTTGGATCTCCAAGAAGCTTTATCAATTCAGGAATGGCTCTTGTTGCCAAATCAGCATCATCCTATAAAGAGCATCAGTTTTGTCATTAGTACATACATGTAAATAGTCAGTTTCTGTACTAAGCTAACATTCTATTCAAATTCTGGTTATCTTTTTAGTATAAACAATCAACAATAATCAAATTTGGGGTTGTTGATGATGTTGATAGGTTTAGAGACATTTGAGGAACAATAAGAGAATGAACACTTAATGTTTTAGAAAAGTAAACTATGTCTTGATTGAATGTCAATGCTACCAATCTAAATAGATCTTTCAAACAATATGGCTCTGGCCAAACTATCAACCATTACTTGTCAAGCTTCTGTAAACTGAGTGTCAAACAAAACAAAGTGTTTTGCCATTTTGCCATGCATGTCACAAAA
>JAADKT020245531.1:0-15531 GCA_011763395.2 Chrysaora chesapeakei
TTAAATTTCCATTGTTCTTTGGCAATTTTGAGCCTGAATATTCTTATAGACTGTATTCTTATAAAAAAAGTGTGTAGCTAATGTCAACTGTAATGTTTACTGACGTAACCAAGCGTTGAAACATTGCTTGGCAAACAATGTTTGATCGTTTGGCCAGGGCCTCAGAAGAAAGTACATTAGGCGTTGGTCAAACGATCAAACATTGTTGGTAAACATTGTTGGTCCAAAATTTGGAATTTGCTTTAACAACAAATGTTTGACCCTTTGGCCACGTCCAAAAATATTGCTTGACAAGCAAAAGTAACAAAATTTGTGACGTGATGTTTTCCAAACAGTTCAAAAACACTTTTTGCCTGACGCTAGCAAAAAAATTGGACGAACATTTTTCTGGGTGTGGCCAAACGGTCAAACATTTGCTTGACAAGCAAATCTCAAATGTTGGACATAACAATGTTTGATCGTTTGGCCAGGGCCGGGCCTTACGTTCTATTTTATCTCAATTTTTGTTGTTTAGTCATTTCTGTGTGAATGTGTGGTATAATCTAGCCTGTTTTTTTTCAAAGGACATACAGTAGATGTATTGCGGTATTTCACTACAAAGTTTTGAAAATTGTTTGTATTTCACACCTCCAACTTGAACTTGAATTGAATTGATGCCAAAACAAATGGACATGCATCATCAAACAGCAGCAACAACCGCGTTGTTTCCATCCATTCCAACGGGACGCACGCATCTCATGGCGGAAAGGGCTTTTTTCAGCTAGCGAAGACCAAAGCGTTTTCTAGCAAAATGTCCGTCGTTGCGAGCCAGCCAACTGACATGGGATGCTCAGAAAGTTCTGATCATCCCAGTAAAGGAATAGCAACCATAAACATATTTCAAGCGACACAGCTGGGGTGAGTAAATATCGCCTTTTTGCGTTGTTTGTGTGCATCACCGGCCTCGGCGACTAGGCCATATCACAGAATATATATCCTCGCCTATTCTCAGCTGGACCATTAATAGTTATAATAGATGTCATGTAGTTCTGTGTAGGCCTGTTGGCCTCAAGTTGAGGTTCCAGCTGAATTTAGTCGGATTCGGGGGGCTATCCTGATCCTCTCTGTAGTTTTGGCTTTGGCTGGTATATTAGGCAGGCCCTATCATTTTCCACCCCCTCCCCTCCCCCTGTCTATAGCAGGAGCAGGAAGGCCATGGTGGAATCCATGTAGCCTACACCAGGGAAATCTGGCATGGAGTTTGGAAAGTTGTTAGCGTACAGGCGTGAATCTTCTAGAAAAACAATACCAGTAGCAAGCATTACATACTATTTCCTGATAGAACAATAGATCTATTGTTTTTTGGGGTGAAAGCAGTTTTCATTGCCATAATGTCCAGCATCAAGGGTTGCATGGACTCCACCCTAGGTCACTTTGACTCTTTATGTCAGGTCTATATATTTTATGTGTGACAGTGTTAATTTGAAATTTTGTCCATTTTAGTGATCTGAATAGTTGCAAGCAGATCATTGAAGAGCAAGGACCACAGATTCTGTATGGATATGACCAAAAAGGTCATACTCCTTTGCACTGGGCATGCCTGGCAGGCTATAATGACATTGTGAAGTATTTCATAGAGTGTAATGCCCCTGTACAAAAGGGCAGTAACAATGAACTGGCACCAAAGCCCATTCATTGGGCATGTGTCAATGGGCACATTGTAACTGTTGATATTCTAATAAAAAATGGTGCTTCAATTGATGTAACAGACAACAGAAACTGCACACCATTGATAATAGCAGCACAATATGGTAAGACAATGCTGGCTGGTTATTTAATTGGAAAAGGAGCAAGAAAAGATCTGACAGATATTGATGGAGATAATGCTTTACATTGGGCTGCATTTAAAGGTAAAGAAAAAAAATCTGATTTTGTAATTACTGTATCCTGTCCTTCTCATAAGACGGATCAATCCCTGGAGTTTATTCTGTGAAATACTCTATGTTGATTCTGCTAAAACAGGAACGAAACGGGAACAAAACTCCCCACACTGCAAACTTGCCATAGTCAAATCGCTGCAAATTTTGTCAACTGGCCTCTTCAAAAGACAACTTACCACATGTAACTGAACAAGTCAATTCTATCTGCGTGATGAGTGGGGGTTTGGGGGCAGTGCCCCCACTAATTTGAAGCAAGTCTCCGAAAAGCCCTCTAGAAACCTTTGCAAGATTACACGAAGAAAGGCTTTACAAATTTTATAAAAAATGGATATTGAACTGAGGTGAGTTGACCACCAAGGTGTGGCGAGTTGAACTGAACACAGTGAAGACTTGACCTGACTTGTGGCAAGTTAATCATGTGGCAAGTTGGCAGTGTTACAAGTCGACCAGGAAGCGATGAAATCAGGAAACCTTTTTGTGAAACTGAAAATGTGCGCTTCACTAAGATCAACTGTGTTGTTGATTTGTCGTTGTTTCGATCACTTATTTAACATGCAGGGAACACAGAGCCAGAGGGAGATGAGATTAATGTTGTATATGTATTTATGTTGTCTTCTTACTGACTGACTGACAAATAAATTTTACTTTTCAATGGCATTTATAACCAAGTACTGGTTTCGAACAAACATGGATTATATTGTGGACAAAAAACAAAAGCTTTTAACATGTTAAATTAGAGGAAAGAGAATTGTTATGTTAAATACAAGAGGTGTGGCTGCTGTGCTGCTGCAACCTCATGTTCCAAAGTTAATTTCAAAAATGTTGTGTTTACTTTTTATTAAAGTTGTGAAAGCTCTTTCTCCAAGAGATTCTGACATTAAATTAGCTGAAACTTTTAAGACATCACACAATAGTTTTGCAAGTTAAAGAAGGACTTTACTAGAGCATAATGACCCTTTCGCAACTGGTGATAAAGTCAGCAAGTGCATCAATTACTCAAATATTCTTTAGTTAGTAGTTTGAGGTTTTATTTTTATTTCTTTTTCCATGCTTTCCAAAGGTTATTCTGAACTTGTTCAGTTATTGCTCTACAGTGGATTCAATGCCAGGCAGAGGGATGATCTAAGCCAGGTGAAACATCTGCTTTAAAATCATAGTTGTTTAACTGGTATTGAAAAGAGAACAAAAAGTTAAGGCCCTAACATGATATCAATACCGATAACGTTCACACGATGCCAGATTCACTTCATTTAGGATTCCAGGCCCAATCTGATATGAAATTTGTCTCCTGTTCACACGGAATCGGAATAATTCCTGAGCTCTATTCATAGGGCTCCACCCCACTTCACATCACGTTGCAATGCCTATTGTTTTAGATGCCACTGCATATACCTCCGCCATAGCAACAAGGTGTGTTGAAAACTTCATTTGTACTGAGGTCTCACTGTCTATTCAAAACAGAAGTGCTGGAACAATAGTGTATGCGATTTGTGTGTTCACATGAGCTCCAAGCCAGCCGATACGAAAACCGATACATACCACCTTCAGAGCAGAGTGATTTCACTCCCCATAACGGTACAAAGCATATTGGATTTGACCAGAGCTGTGTGAACAGAATGGCTATCTTGTATGAAAAATAATCCGATATGAAATGAATCTGGTATCGTGTGAACGGGGCCTTAATAAAGGCAGCATTGAGGTATCAAGAGAACTTTCCAATGTCTTGCTATGGAATGAATACCATATTGCATATGTTCAAATACAGGTACTCAACTAAGCTAACAAAAGAGTGAATGATTGCACATAAAGATCTTTAGTCTTTTTCAAAGAATGCAAGGTAGTGTCCCCAAGAAAATATTCATAGAAGCAATTGCTGTTTGTTATTATCTTGACTAGTGTAATAAATTCTCTCATTCATTTTTTAGACTGCTTTACATCTTGCTTGTTTAAGTGGCAATCTTCCAACTGTAAAATTATTAGTTGAACAGGTATGTATCAAAAGCAATATCTGTTTCTAAGCTGTTTCTCTCATTTAGTCTTAAGTCCTACAGGCTTTTTTATTGATAAGGAGCCTACCTCGAGGCCTAGTTCTTAATGTTTTTTATATTTGGACCTCTTTTGAGACGATTGTAGTTTCTAAAGTTCCTTAATAGTTCCTTAATTTTAACTACACATGCAGTGGTCTTAACAACAAAAGAGAGACATTTGCTGGAGACTACTCAAGGAAACATTTGATACATGCGTAACGTACAATTTTTGTGATTTTCGACTGCAAATGAATGGAACCGGCTTTCTAATTCTTGATTGTTTGCAGTGATAAAAATATTCAATAATGAAAAGTTCCTTAATGATTTTCTCTTTAGTAGAATAAGTTCTTTAAATTTTTGGGCCCTCTGCATGTAGGTTCCTTATAAAGTGGTTCTTTATGAAAAAGGCGTTTATTCATTTTTTTATGCAGTATCAAAAATATTTAAGTTAGACTATCAAATATTTTCAGGATGTTGAGCTGAATATGCCTGATAATAACGGTAAAACACCATATGATCTTGCCATGGGAAGAGGATACAAAGCAATTTTTCAACTGTTGGAAAGAAAAAATCGCATGGAGTCTATTTTTGGTATTTGGTAAGAACTTTTCTATGTACTTTCAATGCTCAATGCCGCTGGTGTTGTGCTAGGTCCTTTTAGACTGATTACCAGAGGTATAGTTATCGCTATTGAAATGAATCATTTGGATGTTCAAACTACCAGTTTGAGCGATCTTGCTTTGGTGGAGTCTCGGTCTGATGAAGGATAACTGGGACTCAGGCTCCGTCCACACGTATACGGATATTTCTGAAAACGCAAATTTATTTGTACGTTTCTGCCTTTCATCCACACGAAGCCGGCGTTTTGGGTGACGGAAAACGGAACTTTTTGAAGACGACCTCCAGGGTGGAAATTTTAGAAAACTATCGTGTGGACGGAGAAAACGCAACGTTTCGAAAACAATGACGTGACGCGCTCAGTTTCACGCGCTTAATTTGAGCAACAAAAAGAAATAATGACATATCATAATGAATAATGAATAATGATTCAAAATGGCTTATGAAAATATGATTGTTACTGTGCTTTCTTTGCCCTACGATGATTTTTCCGTTTCTGTGTGGACAGAGATTTGCAAAAAAACGCACATCGTGTGGACGCAGATTTTTTCGAAAACGGATAAAAAAGTTTGCGTTTTCAAAAATATCCGTTTACGTGTGGACGTAGCCTCATGTAATAAGTCTAGTATCAAAACCGGCCACAGCACATCGCAACCTTGCATCTTTTCGCTTTGTATGTACGTGAATTCCTAAATTACAAGTGTACAGATAATGATTGGCAGAGGAACCAATAAATACTTTCTTGGAATAGCAGAGAGCGATTTTGAAGGCCTGGTTTTTGATAAATGTTCTTCAAAAATTGCTTCTGATTTTCCAAATATTTCTGTCGAAAACCGTGAATGGGGTAGATACACGTGAAACATGAGATACTCAAATCTTACAAAGTATATACATAACTCCTTCTTACATCGATCTATTTACAATGATGACATATAATGAAACTACACATCTCGGAAGCTACAAGATTCTATCTTAGTTGTTTGTTGCACTTCTAGGCAACATCTTGAACTTCTATTTAGTTATCTTGTCGTAGCTGCTTTCTGGCCAAAGCCCCCCTTGACTTGAAGAACAAAGATAACTGATAACTAATGATAACTTCATAATAACTAAAATGGAGAGGGCGTATTTCGCCCCTTTACTGCCCCTCGAGCAAATTTGGATCACGTTGTTCTTCACACCTCTGCTTAGCACCAATAAACTTCCCACAAACCTTTTTTGGCTTAATTATTGCTCCAACACTTTACTAGTGAATTTACTTGTGTAATATCTTCACAACAATTTCAATCTAAAAACTTGTAACATTTTCCATGTACCATTTTCCGTTTACCTTGCTTGATATTTTTATTGAGAGTTGTTTTATATATATCGTTTCTAGGAAGAGATTGCTAGGACCACTTGTTGGTGAAAAGAAATATTTATTCTTCTTTCTGTTTTGTCTGGTTTTCTTTAGCTATCCAATGTATCTTTATCATGTAAGTACCAGTTTCATTTTCTATATTTGTTTGTATAGCTTTTAAAAGTGGAAATGTTGAATAGTTGGCCCACAAAACATAAAAGAAGGGTCGGTTTTGTTAAAGCTTTCATCTTAAACAAGCACAGAACGGCTATTATGAATGTGCTGTCTGGAATACGAATGAAGAATTAGAAGATTTGCCAAAAGTCAATTAGCAAAGGCCGATATTAGAAACGTAAACAGCATTCTACGAAAACCTAACGTTTTCCGGCAGAGATGTGTGAACACTTTCATCAAAACGGATGTTTCTATTCGGCTTTGTAAACATCAACACTAGACAGCATCTTCAAAAACCATCATTATATTGTCTGTGTGACACAGTGGTACAGCCTGCAAGACACAGCTAAATAGGTTGTGGATTAAGCAATAAGGGTGCACCGGATATCCGACAGGCTATTCTGAGATATTCTTGTGATATTCTGAGTGAGAAATGAAGATTAATGTTGTTTCCACCAAACCAACGGATTTTGCAAACATACGAGAAATCCGGTAGGCCGAATTATCCGGATTTTGATTAAAAAAATCTGGTAAGGCCGGTTCCGACCGGATTTTATAAACAGGGATCCGGTACCCCTCTTTTAAGCAACTATCTTCTTTCTATCTGCGGTTGCAGGTTTCGAACACCAACGTGACTCTACCCTTTTTCGTTTAGTTTTAAGCCCCTTGTATGGGTGTTCCCTGATACATACTACAGTAACTGCATGAAGACCATGGAAAATAGAGTACAGTCGATTGAGTAGTCCTAGGCTAGAAATATGACTTGTTTTGTGTGAACACTTTCACTTAATTGCTGATCTTGCTCTTTTTTTGTACATCATTGACATGTTATAAAAGCTACCTTGAAGATTATCATATCACTGTACAGAAGAAGCATACGAGATTCAGCTTGGTTCAGATTTTTGAGATTTTTTCATGTCTCTTATGAGATGTAGCATGTGTATCGCCTAAAAATGTTCTATGAAACTAGAAAAGAAATGGAAAATTCGGGAGAAAACCATAGAGGAGAAAACATGAAGTTGTCATGCTCACAAGTCAATTCGCATTTAAAACAGTGTTACTGTAATAGATGAGTCTTTTTCTTTTGTCTTTAGTTCAGTTACCTGTGGGAAGCAGATCGCCATATAAACTTGTTATTCCTGATAATGAACGTAATAATGTGGTACACTTTCGTCAAGTCAGCGAAAGCAGATCCAGGCTTCCTGCCTTGTAATGCAGACGAATATGATTTAGCGCTTAAAAAGGTACGTGATTGATTAGTTAAAATGGTAAAATGTCCATGTAAAGTGTTCATACCTGTAAGCATTCCAGCTAATAGCTCAAGTGTAACGTGACTATTCAAGTGAGATTTTTTATGTTTGAGAACAAATAGGATGTCTAATTGTCGGATATTAATGTTTCATGTGATCATTTGACGTTTCATGTGATGAATGACATTTCCATGACAGATTTTTATTGAACAATAATCTAACAGCTGAACTTTGATGGCTGAATTAACAAACAGGTTACGCAGCCTTTTACATGGACACAAAATCTTCAAAGTCGCAAAGTTTTTTCCCGTCTCATTTTTTCCTTTAACGCTACTTACTTTAAAGGGAATGGACATTGTCAGAAGTGATGTCCGCACTCAGGATAAAAAAACGTTGAAACTGGCCTCCTTAAACAAAGCATGATTTAAAACACAATGACATGCTTGGGTGATTTCTTTGTACCTATGCTATTGCCTTTAAATGTTAAATCTGTTCCTTCTACAGTCTACATTACCTCCACATAACAAACCCTCGTTACTTTCTTCCTTAGTTAACAGTCCATCTATCTCCTTACTTGGTTCTTTACCATTACCCCCCTATCCATCAGGTATAGTTTTTTCTTAGCAATCTCCTACAGTCTACCGTACCTCCTTATTAGCTTTGTTTCCCCCTTCTATCTATTTCTCTGCTTGTACCTTTTGACCTTACAACCTACTTAACAGGTCATTGCTGTCTTCCTTAACCAAACTATCTCCTTGTTCTTAGCCTTCCAGTCCACTATGCATAGTCTTATCTTCCCTATCTCCTACATTCTACCGAAACTCCAATTACACGCATACTGATATCATGAGTTGCTTCCTTACCTCTGACAGTATACCGTATCCACATAGCTACTTCCTTACCTCCTACTATCCACCCAGCATGCCGAATCGTTTCCTGTCTATCTTCCTTCTAAGACTCCTATCCATCTTGCTTCATTTGCTGTTTCATTACCACTAGCTAATCCTGCTGGTTGTTTCTCTGATGCATGTAGTTTTAGCATCAAACCCTTAGGCCCTGACTAAAGGATCATACATTGTTGGTCAACATTTAAGACTTGCTTTATAAGCAATGTTAGACCGTTTGGTCACATCACAAAACAATGCTTCGCAAGTAGAATTCGCTCAGTCATATTTTTGAAAAACTTCAAAAGCATTTTTGATGAGCATTGTTTGAAAGTTTGGCCAGGGCCTTAGTTGTTACAATCTTATAATCTACCTTCCATATACATTTATTTACTGCATTGATGTATTTGTTGTTTAGGAATTAAGAAGTGTCTTGATCCAAACCTTGATGTTTTGCTGCTAATTTGTTCGAAATTAAAGGAAAACAATCTGACCATTATTTTTCAGGTAGCAGTTCACAAAGAATGGGAAGTAAATACATCTGACAATCCATTATCTAAGCTATGTCACACGTGTCGACTGCTTCGACCAATCAGATCCAAGCATTGTCGGATTTGCAATCGATGTGTCAAAGAAATGGATCATCACTGTCATTTCATTCATAATTGTATTGGTCCAAATAACAGGTTAGTCAAAATTTAAGATTACGTTTATGTCTAATACCCTGGTTTGCAGGAAGTTACCAGTGATATTCAGTGCAACTTGCTAAAATGCACGGGGATCCACAAAGATTAATGTTATGATCTTGCATAATGTATCTCCTATCCAATACTATCTATAACATGCTCCTTTGAAATAATGACTGCTGTTTGTCGCATGTTGAATTTTTCTTGTAATTTCAAATGCAAACAACTATTTGTAACCCAAAGAAGTAAAATCTAAGAGAGAAAACAGTGCTTCATTTTCAAACATTTTTGTAATACAAACGAACATTTTACTCATTAACAAGATTTCAAAAATTAAAAATGTTATTAGGAGTGTGGAATATATAATAATTGTTTTGATTTCTTTTTGAACCAATTGAGCACAGTTCTTTTCTT
This sequence comes from Chrysaora chesapeakei, assembly GCA_011763395.2. Taxonomy (NCBI): domain Eukaryota; kingdom Metazoa; phylum Cnidaria; class Scyphozoa; order Semaeostomeae; family Pelagiidae; genus Chrysaora; species Chrysaora chesapeakei. The sequence continues at coordinate 9,309 of JAADKT020245531.1, forward strand.
CTTTTTCTTCATTTCTGAACCATTATTCATTAATTTCTGTTTTTTTTTCTATTGTCTTCAACTGTTCGATCATCTTCATCAAATCACTATTTAATATAACCATCTTCATCACCTGTTCTTGCAAATCTTCGTTTTCTAGCTCATTTTCATCAATCAATCTTCTTGTTTTGTGGCTTCTAGTAACATTAATCTTCATTTTATTATAATTTGTTAGACAACTCTTCTTGCAAATCTTTGATCTTCATTTCTATTTCATTTTTTATTTACATCAATCAATGTTCTTTTTTTGCTACTTCTGTCATCATGCTTGCAATAGTCTTCATTATATCATTATGTATTGCTGCCATCCTCATTACCTCTTCTTGCAAATCTTCCTTCTTCATTTTCACAAGTCAATCTTCTTGTCTTGCAACTTCTTCCACCATGCTTGCATTAAGATTCATTAAATCATCATAAATTTCTGCCATCTTCATCACCTCCTGCTGCAAGTCTTCGTTCTTCATTTTCCAGTTCATATTTTTTCCATCAATCAATAATCTTGTTTTGGTACTTCGTTCATCATTCTTGCAATAGTCTTCATTATATCATTATGTATTGCTGCCATTCTCATTACATCTGTTGGAAATCTTCATTCTTCATTTCTAGTTCATTTTTCATTTCAATCAACCAATGTTTTTGCTTTGCTTCTTCTGTCATCATGCTTGCAATTATCTTTCTTATATCATTATTTATGGCTGCCATCTTCATTGCCTCTTCTTGCAAATCTTCCTTCTTCATTTTCATAAATCAATCTTCTTGTCTTGCAACTTCTTCCACCATGCTTGCATTAAGCTTCATTAAATCATCATAAATTTCTGCCATCCTCATTACCTCTTCTTGCAAATCTTTGTTCTTCATTTCTAATTCATTTGTCATTTCCATCAATCTATAATCTTGTTTTGCTACTTCAGTCATCATGCTTGCAAAAGTCTTCATTATATCATTATGTATGGCTCCCATCTTCAGTACCTGTTCTTGCAAGTCTTCCTTCTTCATTTCTATATCATTATTCATTTCCACCAATCAATCTTCTTGTCTTGCAACCTCTTCCACCATGCTAGCATTAAGCTTCATTAAATCATCATTAATTGTTGCCATCTTCATTACCTCTTTTTGAAATCTTCGGTCTTTATATCTAATTCATTTTTCCTTTTCATCACTCAATCTTCTTATTTTGCTGCTTCTTTCATCGTTCTTGCAATAATCTTCATTATATCATCATTTATTGCTGCCATCTTCTTCACCTCCTGCTGCAAGTCTTCGTTCTTCATTTTCCAGTTCATATTTTTTCCATCAATCAATAATCTTGTTTTGCTACTTCGTTCATCATTCTTGCAATAGTCTTCATTATATCATTATGTATTGCTTCCATTCTCATTACCTCTGTTGGAAATCTTCATTCTTCATTTCTAATTCATTTTTCATTTCAATCAACCAATGTTTTTGCTTTGCTTCTTCTGTCACCATGCTTGCAATTATCTTTCTTATATCATTATTTATTGCTGCCATCTTCAGTGCCTCTTCTTGCAAGTCTTCCTTCTTCATTTCTATTTCATTTTTCATTTTCATCAATCAATCTTCTTGTTTTATTACTTCTTTCAGCATGCTTGCATTAATTTTCATTATATCATCACCCATTGCTACCATCTTCATTACCTCTTCTTGCACATCTTCATTGTTCAATTCTTATTCATTTTTCATTTTTTAATCTTCTTGTTTTGCTACTGCTTTCATCATGCTTGCATTAATCGTCATTATATCATCATCTATTGCTGCCGTCTTCATTACCTCTTCTTGCACATCTTCATTGTTCAATTCTTATTCATTTTTTATTTTCATTGATCAATCTTCTTGTTTTGCTACTTCTTTCATCATGCTTGTATAAATCTTTTTTTAAGCGTCATTTATTGTCACCATCTTCAATACTTCTTCTTGCAAATCTCCTTTCTTTGTTTAACAATGCCTGAATTTAGCTTCATTAAATCATCATTTATACTAGCCATCTTCATGACCTCTTTTTGCAAATCTTCGTTCTTCATTTTCTGATTCATTTTTCATTTTCATCAATCTGTCTTCTTGCTTTGCGACTTTTTTCGTGCTTGCATTAAGCTTCACTAGGAGATCATTTATTTTTGCCATCTTTTTCATCTCTTCTTGCAAATCTCCGTTCTTCATTTCTGATTAATTCTTCATGTTCCTCAATCAATCTTCTTGTCTTGCAACTTCTTCCACCATGCATTAAGCTTCATTAAATTATCATTTATCTTCATTAGCTCCTGTTGCACATCTTCGTTCTTCAATTCTAGTTCATTTTTCATTTCCATCAATCAGTAATCTCGTTTTGCAACTTCTGTCATCATGCTTGCAATAGTCTTCATTATATCATTATTTATTGCTGCCATCTTCATTACTTCTTCTTGCAAATATTCGGTCTTCATTTCTGATTAATTTTTCAATTTCATCAACGAATCTTCTTGCCTTGCTACTTCTTTCGTCATGCTTGTATTAAGCTTCATTTAATCATCATTTGACCATCGTCCTCATTTCTGATTAGATTTTCATTTTCACCAATCAATCTTCTGTTTTGCCTCTTCTTTTGTCATGCTTGCATCAACCATTAAATCATCAGTTATTTTTGCCTTCTTAATTTCTTCTTCTTGCAAATCTGCTGTCATCATTTCTAACTAATTTTTCATTTTCATCAATCAATCTTCTTTTCCTGCAACTTCTGCCCCTATGCTTGCATTAGTCTTCATTAAATCATCATTTATAGTAGCCATCTTCATGACCTCTTCTTGCAAATCTTCGTTCTTTATTTCTGATTATGTTTTCATTTTCATTAATCAATCTTCTTGTTTTGCTTCTTCTTTCGTAATGATTCCTCATTATATCATCATTTATTTTTGCCATCATTGTCATCTCTTTTTGCAAATCTTTGTTCTTGATTTCTGATTAATTTTTCGTTTTCATGAATCAGTCTTCTTGTCTTACAAATTCTTCAACCATGCTTGCGTTTAGCTTCATTAAATCATCATTTATTGTTTCTATCTTCATTTCCTACTGTTGCAAATCTTTGTTCTTCATTTCAAGTTAGTTTTTAATTTCCATCAATCAATAATCTTGTTCTGCAACTTCTTTCAGCGATCTTGCAATAATCTTCATTATATCATCATTTATTGCTGCCATCTTCAGTGCCTCTTCTTGCATGTCTTCCTTCTTCATTTCTATTTCATTTTTCATTTTCATCAATCAATCTTCTTGCTTTATTACTTCTTTCAGCATGCTTGCATTTATCTTCATTATATCATCATTTATTGCTGCCATCCTCATTACCTCTTCTTGCAAATCTTCATTCTTCATTTCTGATTAGTTTTCACTTTAATCAATCAATCTTCTTGTTTTGCTTCTTCTTTAACAATTCCTGCATTTAGCTCCATTAAATGATCATTTATAGTAGCCATCTTCATGACCTCTTCTTGCAAATCTTCTTTCTTCAATTCTCATTTTATTTTTCATTTTCATCAATCTGTCTTCTTGTTTTGCAACTTTTTTCGTCATGCTTGCATGCTTCACTAAATGATCATTTATTTTTGCCATCTTTTTCATCTCTTCTTGCAAGTCTTCGTTCTTCATTTCTGATTAATTTTTCATGTTCATCAATCAATCTTCTTGTCTTGCAACTTCTTCCACCATGCATTAAGCTTCTTAAATCATCATTTACTGTTTCTATCTTCATTACCTCTTGTTGCACATCCTCGTTCTTCATTTCAAGTTCATTTTTCATTTCCATCAATCAGTAATCTCGTTTTGTAACTTCTGTCATTATGCTTGCAATATTCTTCATTATGTCATTATTTATTGCTGTTATCTTCATTACCTCTTCTTGCAAATATTCGGTCTTCTTTTGTGATTAATTTTTCAATTTCATCAACGAATCTTCTTGTTTTGCCTCTTCTTTTGTCATGCTTGCATCAACCATTAAATCATCATTTATTTTTGCCTTCTTAATTTCTTCTTCTTGCAAATCTGCTGTCATTTTTTCTAACTAATTTTTCATTTTCATCAATCAATCTTCTTTTCTTGCAACTTCTGCCCCTATCCTTCTTGCAACTTCTGCATTAGTCTTCATTAAATCATCATTTATAGTAGCCATCTTCATGACCTCTTCTTGCAAATCTTCATTCTTTATTTCAAGGTCATTTTTTAATTTCCATCAATCAATAATCTTGTTCTGCAACTTCTTTCAGCATTCTTGCAATAATCTTCATTATATCATCTTTTTTTGCTGCCATCGTCATTACCTCCGGCTGCAAATCTTCATTCTTCATTTCTAGTTCATTTTTCATTTTTAATCTTCTTGTTTTGCTACTGCTTTCATCATGCTTGCATTAATCTTCATTATATCATCTTCCATTGCTACCATCTTCATTACCTCTTCTCGCACATCTTCATTGTTCAATTCTTATTCATTTTTCATTTTCATTAGTCAATCTTCTTGTTTTTCTACTTCTTTCATCATGCTTGCATTAATCTCTATTAAAGCATAATTTATTGTCACCATCTTCGTTACTTCTTCTTGCAAATCTCCTCTCCATCTTCATTACTTCTTCTTGCAAATCTTCATTCTTCATTTCTGATTAATTTTTCATCTTCATCAATCAATCTTCTTGTTTGCGACTTTTGTCGTCATCCTTGGATGTAGCTTCATTAAATTATCATTTATTGTTGCACTCTTCATTACCTCTTATTTAAAAAATTTGTTTATCAGTTCGAATTCATTTTTCATTTTGATTAATCACTCTCCTTGTTTTGCAACTTCTTCCTCGGTGCTTGCAATAATCTTAATTAAATAATCAGTTATTATGGCCATCATCATTACCTCTTCTTGAAAATTTTTGGTCTTCATATCTAATTCATTTTTCATTTTCATTAATCAATCATCTTGGTTAGCTCTCATCTTTCTTCTCCAAATTCTCATCTTTCTTCTTCAAATTCCCATCTTAATTCTTCAATTTCTCATTTTCCTTCTTCAATCCTCATTTTCCTTCTTCAAGTTCTTATTCAAATCCTCGTTTTCCTTTTTCAAATCCTCATTTTCCTTCTTCAAGTTCTTATTCAAATCCTCGTTTTCCTTCTCCAAATTCTCATTTTCCTTCTTCAATTTCAAATTTAGGTTCTTCAATTTCTGACTTTCCTTCTTCAAATTCATTTTCCTACTTCACATTCTCGTTTTCCTTCTTAAAATTGTCATCTTTCTTCTTCACATTCTCATCTTCCTTCTGCAAATTCTCATATTCCTTCTTCAAATTTTCAACTTCCTTCTGAAGATGTTTCCTCGTAGTCGCTTCATTAGCTACATACAGCATAGAACTGCTTATTTCCTCCTGGTTGGCATTGTTGCTCGATGTCGTCGTTGCACAGATGCATTAAAACAGAGAAGTAAATAGCGAATTACTAAAGTAATACTCACTTCATTACTATCAGAAGTGCCTTCATTTCTTCTGAATATTTCAGATTTGATTCCAGTTTTTTAATGGCTCTCTCAATTCAACAATTTCAGCTACTTTCTTGTTTTCTTCTGTGTGTTTAATACCAAGACACGAACTCATTTTGATTAACCGATAAACCAATTTTGTTTATATTCAATACCAAACGATACCCCACTTCAAAACATAAGAATCTGTATCGAGAATTCTCTCAATAAAATTCTGCGTCCAATCAATGTTCGCCGCTCAATTTATTTTAGAGTACTTTAATTTTGATTGTGACGTCAAAATAATTTTTGGTTGTTACGTCAATATTCTGTTTCTCGTTGATTTGGTTGGTTGCCAGCAGAAACGTTTAATTGCTCTATATCTGCAAATCAAATCACGTATCATGTGACCTAAAATTACACGTAACCTACACGTAACTTTTTCGACTATGTACGTAGTCTAAGCGCGAAGCTGGGGCGGACCCCCTTGATTTGTTTATGTGATGAGCATGCTCACTCGTAACAAAAACAAAACTGTGTGCCTAAAATTTGCTAATTTTTCTCGTCCGCCATATATCATTTTGACATTCCTGTTTCATTTGTAAAATGCGTAATTTTGATTTTCTCAAATCTCGAATACAGTAAGAACCCAAATATAAAATCTGTAAAAACCCACCAGAAAAGAAACAAGCTTATAAGAAACCGCGAGCC
>JAADKT020246642.1:0-15526 GCA_011763395.2 Chrysaora chesapeakei
AATATCTTAATTCCCAACATAGTTACAATAGAAACGCTTGTAGAGGTATGGTACCGAGTACCCCAGTCTAAAAATAGCATCTGGGGGCATTATTCGATTCGGGTCTGTGTCCCATCATCTTCAGCGTGTAAAACTGGGAAGGTATGCCAATTTTCATGCTTGCTCCATAAAATGCACAATTGCCAACGATTTCACAGTTAAGCCTTTGCACTAGAGTGCAAAATTGTCAACAAAAGGGATCCACCTTGTGTTCGAAATTAAGTCAGTGAGGATGAAGAAATAACTGAAGACGATTATGATGAAGAAGATGCCCATAAAGATGATGATTTATATCCAGAACTGCATGAGCCTGAACAGTTTTAGATGGCAGTTGATAGTGATACTGATTCTGAAGTGGATGCTGAGAGGTGAGTAATTTGAGACTGTAACACTGTACTGGTAATGGTATTTTCACCATATATGGTTTTTTGAGAATTGCTGTTTAATCAATATTTGATTATATCTTGCAGCCAAAATCTCACATCTGGAAAAGGGAATCTTGAAGAGCCAAAGCACATAATATTTTTGTCACAACTACTGTTGTTATTTAAATCATATGTTATCTGCAAAGCTGACAATCAACTCGTAGAAACAAGGCAGACAGGAACAATGGTTGAAGGGGGAGAAAAGTGTTCAAACCAATCATGTGGTCACAAATATATTTAGAGCAGTCTTTTTCCGGAAAGACACAAAAATTACATCTGGAAGTTTATTGTTGTCATTGGCTAGATTATTAGCTAGATCATTTACTACAAAAGTTAAAAGAGTATTCAAGCACATTGGCCTTAGTTGTGCTTCTTTTGCCACATCCTTCAAAATTCAGAGGGTAAGTAGTGGTTAAAAAATTGAGTTGTTCATGAATTGAGACCTCTTCATGAAACGATTTCCAAGTTGTATGAATTTCATAATTTTTTCTTCTTAGACAAAACTTTTCCCAACCATTCATTTCTACTGGAAAGGATATTCGAACTCAATTATTGAAACTGCAAAGACACCAAATTCGGAAATAATTGTATCTGGTGATCGTCACAACAGCATGGGTCACAGTGCTAAATATGGGGCCAGGGACGTGGCGACCGGGGGGGTGTGGGGGGGTGTGACACCCCCCCCAAAGTTGGTAGATCGTGAATAGTTGGTCAAACGTATACTAAACGTATACTAAGATGTACAGATTGCTGCTCACTGTACCACCATCTGTTTGCAAGAGCGAACGCTCCTTTAGCCAGCTCAAGCTTCTTAAAAACTATCTGAGGAGCGAAATGAGCCAAAACCGCTTAGATGATCTTATGCTCATCTATTGCGAAAGGGAAATACTTGATAAAATAAATGTTAAAATTATTGTGGATAGATGGGAATCTATGAAAAGCAGGAGGATCAGCATTGACTAACACTTAAACATTAGTATGTTTATAATAACGAAGCAATAATTGAATTGATTACAACAAAAATGCATCTGCTATATATAAGTATCTTTGCTTTGGCTACATTTGTTAAATATCCTTCAATTTATCGTAAAATGAAGTTGGTCAAGGTTCAGAAAAAGTTGGTCATATATGCCTGACACCCCCCAAATCCGAAAGCCTTCGCCACGTCCCTGTATGTGGCATGTACGATATATTGCAATACCACAGCTGCAGTTCTCCACTTTGAAATGGTTCCGGTCAGTAATATATAACAATTGGAGTTTTCTGCTCTTTAAAGAGCAAGGCTATCTCTAGTTTGGCATGTAGGAAAGAATGTTTTTTTTTTCTGGCAGAAAATGAGGCAGGTAGCAGTTCTGGTATGGAATTCATGGGGTTTCAGAAAGCAATTAAATTTTCAAAAGATTCTGGTCTACCTATCACAACATTCATATCAGATTGACATACAATGCAAAGTGTATGAGAGAGGAACATCAAGACATAAAACACTGAGGAGTCTTTGTGAATCTGGTATCGTAAAAGAATTGTTCTTTGATTTGTGGCACTTTGCAAAAAGTAAGTTTCCTAGACAAGTTGCATGACACTGCATATTCTTTTTTGTGTATATTTTAGGTAGAAAAGCTGTTTTTATACTATTAGGCACAAAAAAGGTTATTTGACTGAGCACTTTTCCATTAGAATTACGAAAACTGATGTTGAAACTGAGCAAGGAAAGAAGCCGTGAAATCATCAATGATTGGGTCAAATCCTGCCTCAACCATCTTTATTGAAGTGCCATGACAATTTCTTTTTATTTTTATCATAGGCATACAGGCCAAGATAGCCCTTAACCTACAGACATTTAAATTTCAAGAAATTTTCAATATTTGAATTGTTTTTAAAATTATTCAGTCAAGTTCAAGTTTAAAAAAAACAATAATTAAATTATTTCTACATACTCTACAGAATTAGGATTGGAAATCTATAACTTTTCTTTAAGTAGAAACTAATATAATTGAAGGAGAATAACGTTGAAATTGATGTTTTATCTTAATAGTAGCTGGCAAAGATTTTTTTCTCTATTAGAAAATGCATTGAGGATAAGTTTTGCTAAAATGTTAATGCAAATGCTGTCCTCTTTATTTTATTTTAACTTCACATTATTCTAACTTAAAAGATTGGTGGATAGGAATTTGTTGCTTATTGCATCTAGCATCCTTTTTCTTTCATTGTAGTATAGTGGAAAATTAAGGGCAAAATGAATTTCATATAAAACTTTTTTTTTACTTTTGTGATTTGCTACATAAACAGTATCTTTCTCTGCTAGTGATTTTTGGTTTCACAAATCTTCCAACCTCAATCTGCAGGTTATTTGCACTAAGGCAAAGTTTTGCAAAAGAACTCCTCGTAGCAAAATCATCGATTATATCAAGGTATGCTTGGGCCTTAAAAATGTTTTTGAAAGTAGCAAAGCATTTCATTTTTTGTCTCTGGTTTTCCATAGCAACATATTCAATATGCCTAGGTTATTTGTTTTTGATTTCATATTTGCTATCAAAGTCTGTAACATTGTTTAATTCTTGGAAAGACCTTGCTGCAGACAGCCTTACCACAGCCTTACTACAGCCTGCTTTGGCATCATTAATTAACATATTTTAGGCTATATTAGTATAACGATTACAATCTAAATTTATTAAACAATTAAAGAATTTCAAAACATTTACATGATTATAAGATAATACAGATAATCTTCCTAATTCGGGATACACTGCGTCAGCACTAGTTGTGGATTTCACACCCAGGGCATATTTGCAAGCTTTGAGCTGCAGCGGTTCTAGTTTGGGTTGTTCACTAATTCCCCATACCTCAGAAGCATAGTTTAGAATCGGCATTATGGTGTGATCAAAAAGAAACAAGAAGAGTCTAGTTAGAAACCCACCCCAATCAGTATTTTTGTTAAGCAGAGATAAATAACATTTTTTAGCCTTTTCTTTAACCTTTTCTACATGTTCTGAAAAAGAACCTTTTAACTGTATTGCTACACCCAGATATTTGTACGATTCACACTCTTCAACTTTCTTGCCCAAAAGATACAAAACTGGCAAATTTTCTTGTTTAGCCTGAGATTTGTGTTTTTTATTTCTAAGAACAATAATTTTAGTTTTTCCCATATTCACTTCCATATTTATGGATTTCATAAATCTTTCAAGCACATCTTGTTCCTAGCACATCTAGCAGTGGAGATGGTCGTCTGATTTTTGCGAAATTCAAATTCTTTCTGAGCCATATTGTTGAGAAGCATGAAAATCTTGAGGACCCAGTGTTCAACAAATGTATGCACGACCCTATTATCACACCCCGCAAATAGAGACCTTTAGATCGAGTACTAACACGAGTTTTTGTACGAAGGTTCATACTGTGCACCCTTGTGCACATGTTATCTGGGAATCTCCCAAAAACTTTGTTGCTGTGACATTGTTGACAACAAAGTTTGAAAAAAATTTTGCACTCTGACTAAGAGAGAAATGGCAACCACGAAAAGAGAAGTTTTGTCTGGAAAAGCCAGCATGAGCAATTTTGTTCACAAGCTTTTGTTTGTTGAACCATATTCCTTTAAATATGGCTCAAAAGGAAGAGGCCAGAGCTGGACAACTGTTGCAAATAACTTAAACAGCTCAGAGAGGCCTAAATTTAGATTGACAAAGAGGTAAGTGAGAGAAAAGTTTGAAATAATGCTCCAAAATTTCAGAAAAAACGATGCATTTGAGCAAAGAGCAAGCGGTATTGATGCAGAGCACAATGAAATAAACAAAGACCGCAATGAAATATATGAAAAAATAAGCGAGTTTGAGAGACTGTGGTCAGAGGAAAAGGCTCAAACAACGCAAGAAGCAGAGCTTGGAGCCTCATAAGCAACTGAAATAAAAAGGAAAGCAATAGTAATTTTTCTGTTGTTGTTTGTCTGTAGTTGTTCTCTCTGCTCTGCATTTCCTTGTTTCTTCCAATTCTAATTCTTCCCTTGTTGTTTTTTGTCTTTAAATGTTCCTTCATTATCTCCAGAGCTTCTCTGGAAGACCTTTGTTTTCTATTCTCACTCTGCTCAAACAAGTCCCTCTCTTGCTAGACCACAGCCCAGAATATTCTCTCCTTTATTCTTTCATTCATTTTCATCAGAGTTTTCTTTACATTTGAAAACCTCTCATTCAATACAAGGGAATAGTGACAACAGTTTCACACATGGTAGTGTGGGCTTTGTTCTGGGATTCAAATTTGACCCTCCGTAACCAAACTACTGTGGGGAAATGTGGTCATTACCCCCTTGGCATTCAATACCAGTTGCTCTTTTCTCATATGCATCTTTCTGCAAATATTTTGTATGACAGGGGGTATTTACTGTGGGCAAAATGTGGTATATACTGAATACTCTGAAGCCCATACATACTATATCCCTCCCTTGGTTATGCAACATTGTCTCTGTGTCACTTTAAATTATTCCATATCATTATCAATTTTAGAATGAAGGAACAGAGATTAAACGATGCTTTTTTTCACAATACCCATTTGTTAATATTGACCTCATAAACATTTATTTAGAATGATTATATTCAATTTTTTTACATCAATATTATCAAATTCAAAGTTGTCACTCGTCTGTTTTTTATTCTAAAATATATTCTAAGTCAATGATTTCCTTCAAATATATTATATGACAAAGCCATTGAATATGGCTGTCCAGTGATGGTTTTATTGTGTGTTCTAACATTTGTAGTTTTCTATAACTTTTTAAATTCTATTGAATTGAATACATAATATTGAAAATTTGAAATTAAATTATAGGAAAGTTAGATGTCATAGTTAGTACAGTGTAGTTTTCTGGTCATTAATTGTATAATTTCGAATAATTTTTGAATATGTAAATACAAATGAATTGAATGATGATATTAAAAATTGAAAATTTGTGAATTGTAAAAATGTGAACAATTGATAATTATATTAAAATGCATTCCTCCAAAGTTGGTGGCTCAATTTCCAAATACATGCTTGTAAATGAGCCATGTAAACTGGTTCTTGCATTATGGAGTAGTGCATATATGGTGCCAACAGGAGAGAGAGCGATTTTCAAATTTTTCTTAAAATCAGTGTATGCAAAATGGACTGCTACATCTCCAAATGTCCACTCCACACTTGTTCTTGCTTTGTTCATACTGCCGTTGAATAGTCTTTCCTCAGCATTCAGATTGTTGTGCTTGTAAGCCAACATGGTCTGTGAGAGTATTCACTTATCCCATAAATACACAAAAGCTTGCCACTAAGTCCAATGCTATGTTCTTCTAACTGTTGAATTAAATTGGACAATGTCAGTATGGCAGAATCATGATGTCTTCCTTCTGTGGACATAAAATTATCATTTTTGTTACTTGATATGAAATATTTTTCTTGAACATGAAATTTATAAGAAAACTGTGAAGAACAAAACCAGCATTTTGAAAATTTTATGCTAAAAAATAGGCGCAAAAAGATGAGTTATAATTCCATCTGCAGCTGAAACTGCCTGGAGTTTGAGGATGTGCACTCTCTTGTGCCCACTATACACAACTTTTTGTCCGTTCAGAGGCCTGCATATTGGATGCAAAGTTCCATCAATGAAGCCCCAGCAATTGTCTAAGGCGTTAGTCTTCCTGTAAATATCATCTCTATATTCTCGTAATCTTTCTCTTAAAAGCCAAGGTTTGTCCAAGCATGAAAATAGCTTGTCAAATGAACCATATGTGTGCTGTATTATTTCAGATGATATAAGGCTCAGCTCAGGAACAGAACGTCCAAACAAAGGAATGATATCTCCATATCTGTAGGGGTAGGCCAGTTTTCTTAGCCTGATGCACAGTGCTTCCATACCTGTAAATTTGAGTTGGGCAAGATTATTCTTTTAATTGGAACAATAATGAAACAATAAAACACAATGAACTATTTAATCATTATCTGGTTTTATTACATACCATCTGCAGTTGTTCCGTATGGACAACAATCTTCTCTGGTATCCTTAATGCATTTCCAAGTCCTGGCAAGTCAGCCTTTTTGAAGTGGAAGTGGACCAGCAATCATCTTCAGCAACTGTTTCCAGCACAAATCTTGGATAATTTCAATACGGAAACTCGGGATATTTATTTTTCTTGAAGAATTCGCCAATAAATGGCAACAATAGATCTTTGTCATCGTCGAAATTTATGAAAAAAGCTGCTCCTGCAAGCCCAAGATCCCCCATTTTGTTTACAAAAGTTTGGTTGGCATGGTTGTTACAGCGTTTTTATACAAAAATTTGTCTTTATTCTCATTTTGTCATCTAAACAAAAGAAAACAGCAAGCAAGGCAACAAGCTGCCTTGGTGCCTTGTGTTTCTAATATTTGTCTTCGTACTCGTCTTCATACTCAATCTAAAGGTTCCTAATATCTCGTGGAAGGTTACTAAAAATACAGTGAAATTTTCTATACTTATTGTAATGTACGAAAGCTCTATTTCACCATGATCTTGAAATTCTCCAAATTTCTTTCGTTGATAATATTTCCATGTAAACAGATTCAGTGCTATATGACAAACTTTGTAATGCTCTCAATAACAAAAGATGGTTGATGCCCATGTATCTCCGTTGATCAGACCAGCTGCTTGGAAGGACTGCATTAAGTCATAAATCAATTTGCACCCAAGATGACTTTGTTCTCTCATACTGGTATGACTTGCAGGTATGAGAATTTGCTGTTTTTATTGATGTTAGACTTGTGCAATATATACTGCTCACTTGATTTTCCATCATGTAGTCTGTATATAATAAAGACGAAATTGTCATATTCTAGGCATATTTTGGCATCCATACATTTCAATTTTAACTTGAATAGAGATGTAGATCACTGAAACTCAAATGGTAGCAAAAAGATAAAAGTTGTGTGGCTAAAATTCTTGAATTGCAAGGCAAAAATAAGAGATTTCAAGATTCATCAAAACTTTGGTAAGTAAGAGTTTATTGTGATAAAGTCTTAAGGGTTTTTTTTATTATTCAAAGCATGCCTCAGGTGTTATGTATATCGGATTTTAGATTATGTTCATGAAATGTATAAGATGCTTGAAAAAGCAACCATTCACCAGCTTGCACAGGAAGAACGACTTCTAAAATATTTGGAACCAGCCCCAATGAATGCAATGCTCATCAGTATTGGGAAGAGGCAGTGGCAAAACAGCAAGCAAGAAAGTCTGGTGATTTTAGATGTTTCTGCTATCAGAAATGGTAAACCTTATTTTAAATAACGACATCTTCACAGTTTTGTATAATCTAACAATGATAAAGAATTTTTTATTACCTCTAAAGAGGAAGAAATAAGGGAACAAGGAAAAGCAAAAAAGCAAGAGCTGCTCCTAAATGCAAAGAGTGCCAAGTACCAAGGAAAGGTCATATTTGGAAAAAAGTAACATCCTCTGTATACCAAAGTCAAGAAAGATTCATAGCTTACTATTACGAGTAGTGGCAGAGTATGTACTGCTTGTAAATGTTAAGTTTTCTCTGAAAATTGGTATTGATTAGTTTAAAAGCCAAAATCACCATTAAAAAAAAACAAATGATTTACAAGGAATATATCAGTTATGCTAGCTATTATAATGTAGCTAACATAACTGACATATTTCATAGCTTACTGTAAAATATCTATTCCAGTTCGTCTTGAACTTCAAAACCAGTGAATGCTTCACCATGGTTCAAATCAAATTGCCTCCTTATTGCAGCGTAGGCACGTGATGGTAAAGCAATTCTTCTTCTTCCAATCACTCCATACCCAAGTCTTGTGAATTGGTGATAAGAATGACTTCCCAAAAACCTGTTGCAAAAATTTGAGTAATTCAATAATGAAGCTATGTTAACAAGAGCAACATTAAAAGATTATGTCCAGGGGCATTTCTCTTCATGAAAAGGCATAGGAGAAAGGAAACAATTTCTTAGAGATTTCTATGAAAACAAAAAAGATCCTACCAAAAGTTATACCAGATATGTCGATTATCGATTCCAAAGAATGAATTGCCCCTCAGATTATTATGTAATAGACAATTACAGACAATTTTTAGTGAAAATATTTACATCCTTGTCTTCTGATCCTCAGATTATTATGAAATAGAAAATTAAAGACAATTTTTAGTGAACATATTTACATACTTTTCTTCTGATTCTCTTTCACAATATCTCTGGTTGCCTCTCGTCTTGAATCTAGCTGCTGCAACCCTGAGGCTTCATCTAGCAAGGCAGACTTCAGCAAAACCAGGATGTTCGGTTATGCACCAAAGTTTGGTCCCTTTTCCAATGTCTGCAATGACCAACTCGTCTGTGAGGGCATCCATACACTGTTGTATATCAGTACAGCAGCTAAGCTCCTCTTTTCTTGTAGTACAGGTCAATGTACAGACCTGCAAATAATATTTCAAGACAAATAAATTACAATTTGTATCAGATTTTATTCAGATTCTGAATATAACAGACTAATAAAAAAACGTGCCAGGACATTCCTGCCCTATCACGATCACAAGATGCTTGCCACAAAAACAAATCTGCAACTTTCCAATGTCTTAAATATCCATGGATCAAAAGTTTAGAATGCAAGAACGAACGTACCATTCTTTAACATCCACAAGTTGCTGAAAACGATCTTCAAGAGCTTCCAGTCTCTCTTGTCTCACTAATACTTCTTGGCAGTATTGTCTGTCAAATTCTGCATCAGTAATAGGATCACCCTGATGAGACATGCCAGACCATTCAGCTCTTTTACTAGACTCCAAAGCTTTGATTGGATAGCTTTCATCCTTAAATCAAAATTTGAAGCTCAGCTGCACCAGACAAGCTCCCAGAACAATATAGGAGCTTTCAGAGTAGGATATACTTATTTTTGCTGTGAAATCCTTTGTTTTCATTTGTCAAACAAGGTGAACTTACTGATTTTTCACGCAGGAATATGTACGAGTTCATTTCATTGTTTCATTGTTTTCATTCAAAAATAAACATTATGTAAAACTTAATAGCTAAGAAATGCAGAAGGAAAATAAAAAATATATATATACTGTATAGACTGAAAAAATCTAATAAAAACCAACAACAGAATTCAATATTCAAAAAAATAAATTTGAAAAATAGAAAATATACAATAAACAAAAACAAACAAAATTAATTCAAAATTAAGGAATTAATTTATTTTCATAAAGTAAAAAATGTTTGAAAAATTTTCAATGATTACTTCTAAAAAAACTGACATGCAAACTTATGCAATGTTTTTCCAAATTTTGTCAACACTGGTTTGTTTGTCGACATTGCATTTCACTTATTAACCACTTATCAGCCTGTTGTTCTCATAGACTAGTTTCCCTTCGATCTTTGCTGAGGCCACAAAAAACGATCATGGACTACAAGAACACTGGGTGACTATTCTAGTGAGCTTCCTTCATAAGATAAAGCATATCTTTATTCCTAATTATTTTATTATTATATAGTAAACAAAAATATGGGATTTTCCACTTGCAACAAGAGGGATTTTTTGGGACCAGAAAGTAATCTATCATTCTAGGAAAATTCTTTAAAAGTACTCTGTAGATCAGGACGAATTTCAGCTGTGGTTCCTGTTTTTGTTCTAAACAGTCACACTGAAAATAATTTGGTTAATTCTGATGTTCTTTCTCTCTGTACAATCACAACAATCATAAGTTGAATCACCCTATCAGGACCACCGGTGTATGGAGTCAGGTGTGGGACAAATGTTCTTAGACATTAGGTAGTGGTAGTGTTCTTACAGTTTACAGGTTTGGGGTTTTGTGGTGGTTTTAGAACGTCTAGTCTCAGTCCAACGCTTTGTTTCATATTAAGTATGTATTGGTTTCCATTCATGTAGTGGTATTTTGTCCTGTAGTGCTTTCGCAACATGCAGTGGTTTCATGTCATGTGGGGGTTCATGTAGTGCTTGTTGAGGATGGCCTGCTGATACAATCCGCAGAACACATGGAGAAAATGGTTGAGGAAGCTGCTCACTTGCCCGATTTATCTTCTCTATCAAATTTAGGACTTATCTCAAGAAGGGTAAGTATATTTACGAGCCTACAGGTTTTTCACTGATCCTTTTACACTGATCAGTGATTTTTTATAAGAAAGTGTTTTGGTCCTGTGTTGAAAATTTCTTTTGTATCTTATTTTCCAGTACTAAAAAATTTTCTTGTAGGTTTCCAGAATTCAGTGAAATTTCAGGAATTCTAGGTTAAAATTTTCAACTTTCTTGAGTTTCAAGAATCCAGTATTAAACTTTCTTACATTTTTTAGAAGTTGAGCAATACATTCTTGTATACTTTTTCAATGAAGATGTGGTTGAAATGTTGCTCTCTCTCTTTTTATGTAGGAGGTATTTCCTAAGCTTGTGAGGAGCTGGCTAGCAGTTTAAGCCACAGCCTCCAAAAAGACAAAAAAGAACAAATTCTATGTCATAACACCCAAGGAAACCTGGACCCATGACTTTTGTCTTCTGGCTTCAACAAGAGAGAATCCCAACAGTTTCAGAAATGATGGTTCTGAAAAATGCTATGCTTGAAAAAAAGAAGATGATGTTTCCAAACAAGAAAGCTGGCCATGATTGTGTCAGAAAAGAACTGTAGAATGAGTACCCTAAACTCATCTCAAAAGATGGTGCTTTTGAGTAGATGAGGGCAAATACTCTTGGGAGGGCAAGGCCTCTCTCACTCATTCCATCTTCCACAGAAGAGTACTGAGTTACCCATTTAAAAGGTGTTGTTGGTCCAACGATTATTGTATACATCCGCCCAGTTCAGACTGATTTGCCATTAGAGAAAAGTGTGACTATTAATGTTTCTTCACCAATGGTAGCATGCCACTCATACTTGCAGCAACTACCCCTCCATGAGATCAGAGAGCAGGGAGTCTTGTGAAAACCCATCATCTACAGATAGCAATCTTGAAGAAGACATGAATTAATCATATTGGAGAGCTGCTGGTGCATCAAAGAAAAAATTAGATAAATTTATATATGCCAATGATCTTATAAAGAAAAGACTCATAAAAAAGAAATAAGTCTTTTTTTGAATTAGTTTGATAAAGTTAATAAAAAAAAGACTAGACAGATTTTATTATTATTGTATAGAAATTTAAAAATAATGGCTTCTTTAGCAGCAAGTGTTGTAGCTTCTATGTTAATTGATGATATGTTAAAAGATGACGGAGGAAAAGAAGTAGATGATATGATGGGAGAAGGATATAAATTTAAAGGTCGTCATTTTAAACGTCATTTATTGAAGATGGGTTCGGTATTAGGACGAACAGCGGCAAGAGTTGATGTACGACAGGCTTTGCGAAAAGGTGGACAACTTGCTGTTAAAAATTTAACAAAACAAGGTTTAAAAAAGTTAGCAATAAAAGGTGCAAAAACTGCGGCAAAAGCAGGAGTAGCAACTGGATTGGGATTTGTTATTGATGCGGCATTACAAAAAATAAATGGTAAAGGTTATATTAAACAGCGACGAGGTATTAAAAAAAGAACAAGAAAGAAAAACACAAAAATAAAGAGATTAACTAAAAAGTTGGACAACTTGAAGTTAAAACATTAAGTTATATATTAAGAAAAGATCTATTGAAATAAGAAGTTAAAAAAAGTATCTTTGTCTGTCTATATTGTTTCTTTCATTAGTTTTATCTGTGTTTTTAACCAATCGATATATTGCATAATTGGAATATCATCAAAATATTGTAAATATTGTGTACCATTTGAGATAATCTTTTATGGTTTTCCAGCCTTTAGTTACCCATAAAGTTTTTAAGTTGTCATAATTCTCTTTTCCAGTTAAAGATTTTTTCTTCCATCTTAAATGTTTTAAAGCTTCTTGCTCCATTTCTTGTTGATTGTAATGAGAATAGTTTTTATCTTTTTTAATGCAAGTTAATTCTTGATACTTTTTTAATTCGCTGTAATGTTTTTTTCAAGACTCTGTTGGCATCAAAAATTTTTTTTCTTTGTGCAATCATAAATTTTTTGCGTCCTTTAAAACTTTCTGTATTATCTGTCGTTGATGTTGGTTATATGTTGAATTTCTCTCTCGCTCTTCTTCTAATTTTTCTTGTTTTATTTGTACTTTTAACATGATTGCATATAGAGAAGAATGATTTGAATTAAACACAGCTCACAAAGTTTTATAGTTTATGGTAGTGTTGTTGTTGTTGTTTATTGACTTTTAGTGTCAAGCAAATCAGAATTTATAATTGAATTTGTTGATGGAAAGAAATGTTGCTCAGGAGAAAAACTGCCTGTACATGTCTGCTCATCAATCATAAATTCTTTGGATAATTGAAACGAAGTAGTAAGATTTTTATCTTTATTTTCATCCTTCTTCTTTCTTTTTTGCGCTGTTACAACTTTTTTATTCGTCGGTGATGCTCTTCGCCTGCGCTTCACAGTTTTATCTTTTTCTTTTTCCTTATTTCCAAACCAATCGATTTTATACCAGCCTCCATATCTTTCACATTCAAGCAACACTGATTCATTGATTGTTTCGCGTTTGAAAATAATATCAATTATATGAAGCAGATTTCCCACAGGTGTATGTTGTAGATAATCAACAATTTTCATCAACTGCACTATATTTCATTCTCAGCTTACTTTGTAAAACATGAGCAAAATAAGTTTCACCATACTGTTGAGAATATTCATCAGCACTTGTTGCTTTATGTGCGATGTAAGCATCTATTTCAATAAACTGCACAGGTGCATTTTGAATGTAATTATAAAGCACATCAAGTTCTTTCACGTTATTCAATTTGAATAAGCATTCGATGCATTTTCTTGTTGTTAAAGAAGCCATGGTAAATGTTTTATGAATTACTACAATATTTCAAAACGTCTTATATATAATATATTATATTATTTTTTTTTAAATACTCCTTTTTAATTTTATAATTTTTCTCGGTTCAAATTACTCCAAATTCCAGGACTTATACCATTTAATCGAAATTTAATATCTCGCAATTGTTTTCTTTTCACTTTGTTCGATATGTTGTTTATTCTTTTTTTCCATTTTCTTTTTTTTAGCAATCTTAATAGAAGAGCACGCCATAATAGTAATCCGCAAAGAAAAACTAGAATCTTTTAATCACTCTCTCTTTTTATTACTAATAACTAACTTATCATAAAAAAAGAAAGTATAAAAACTAAAATGAGATATATATTAAAATTAAGAGTTTTTTATTTTCTCAAGTTCATCATTCTGCAATATCTTGTCCCTCATCCTCATCGCTTGATTCAAGCACTTTTCTCTTCTTTACAGGTTTTTTCACCTTAGCAACAGATTTTCTTTTAAGTGTTGCTTTGTTTGGTTCAACAATGACCTCATGTTCACTTTCACCATCTTCTTCTTCTTCAACATATCTTTTTTTTGCGCTTTTTTTAGTAACATAGTTTTCAGCTGTTTCGTCAATCCTCTTGGAAAAAGATATTCTATTCTTAGGCAGAGCTTTTGGTGAATTAATAGCTGGCAGATCAGTCTTTTTAAGAAACCAATCCGTCCAAAATTGTGGTGGCAAATTATTCAAATGTTCTGGAAACATAGGTAAAAAAAAGAAAAAAATATTATAATTTTTAATACAGTATTCGATGTTATATATAAATGAAAACGAATAGTAATATATTTTTCTTACCTTGGACATATTTTTCTGTAGATGCAGGTTCTTCTACAATTCCCTCACTATTTATCATCAAAGGCTTCACAATATCTCTCAATGTTGGAAAATATTTATATAGATTTCCATCTGAACCATCTGGTTTACTTCCCCATAACCATTTGATAAATGCTTTCAATTCTGCTGCATTGAGGTTCATAGTTCAAAATAAAACGCAGCAGAGTTTAAACGATGTCCAACAATACCGTCGCAGAGAATGCGTTGAGATAGCCGGTGTACCAGTGTTGGAAAATGAGAATACCGAGCAAGTGGCCATCGAAATCTTCAAGAAAATTGATGTCAACGTCCTTCCAAACGAAATAACGGCATGCCACCGACTACCCACGAAAAAAGGAAAACCAGGCATCATTTGTAAGTTCCTGAATCGTAAAACTGCTGGGAGTGTCCTTGCGAATAGAAAGAAACTAAAAGGGAAATCGGTTAGTGATATTTTAGATGTTCAAACAAACGAGGTGAGTAAGATTTATATCAATGAGTCCCTCACCAAGGCAAACAAAGAAGTTTTTCGGGCCGTCCGTGACAGAGCAAGAGAGAAAGGGTGGAAGTTTACTTGGTCTTTCAATGGGCATATCTATGCACGAAAGGACGAGTCAACTACCCCTGCACGGTTTACTTACCTTGAAGACGTCGCGAAGAAAATTCAATAACATTATTTTAATCAAGTTTATATAGTTATGAATTCTACAGTCAAAACGTTTTATCATGAGCTTAGCTGCTAGAAATATCGACGGAATTAAGTGTCCAAAATGTCTAAATATGGTCCATGATAACGAGGACTGTGTTTGTTGCGACTCATGCGACAAATGGTTTCATCGAATATGCTCAAAACTAGACATGCAAAATTTTAGATTTTTGGTTAGAAACCCAAATCAAACTTGGCTATGCACATTTTGCCTCAGAAATGCCCTCCCTTTTCAGTCTTTGACCGACAACAAATTTAAAGATTATCTAGCAACTATTCAAAACAATGCTTCACTTGTTAATCTGTTATCTTTACTCGATAACATGGGAAGGCGCTGCAGTGTTTGTGAAAAGAAGGTTAGTGTCGTCAAAAAGGCGGTACCCTGTATCAACTGTATCGATTGTAATTCTTTTATTCATCAGCGTTGTTCCGGTCTTCAATTTTGGCAGTTTTCGAAAACCTCAAAAATAATAAAACAATGGTGTTGTAAAACATGTTACCAGGAGAGATTTCCGTTTTCACAACTAGACAGTGACAAGCTAATTGAGCTATCTTATAATTCAAATTACTCATGTAGATGCCAGTCCACAAACACTGAATCGCCGGACTATCGGCTCCTTGATAGATTAAATTTATGCAAATTAGACCTCAAAGAA
>JAADKT020247753.1:0-15516 GCA_011763395.2 Chrysaora chesapeakei
GATTCTCTTAGAAGGCATCTAGGCTTGGAAGCTCTCCAAAATTTTCTATATTGCTGAAATCAAAATCTTCTGCTCGTGGGAGAAAATATTTTAAAGTCAGTTTCAAGTAAAGCAAAATCGTAGGCGAACACTATAGAATATTCAGCGATTATAGGGATCGTCAGCGATTATACAACATTTGTTAAGGGCAAAGAGAAGCCACCAAAACCTCCCCATGAGCAGTGTCGGATTTTCGGATATACAAAAAGACAAAAAGACTAGAAAACCATGCAACACGAAAATTGCGAACACTGCACTATGACCAAGGAGGTACAGATCCATTTCTCTTTGACTATGAAAGTACTAAAGGAGAACGGGGGCCCTGCAATTCCCCATTTCCTTTAAGCGTCAGACTTTATGTAGTTATGTGTCTAACCTCAATAAAAAGTAAAATTGGAGCGATTTTGAAAGGGTCAAACGAGAAAACAAGCTTACCTTTCGTGAAATCTGATCAAGAACTGCAAAGGAATAAAAGTATTCATTAAAGACTTTTGTTGAGTCTTATAGGCATTAAGAGTAACTTGCAAATAATGCTACGGGTTGGAAACAGCCTGGCTTCATAGAGAGACCTTGTGGGATTACAAAAAAGAACGAAAATTAATGCAACCTCTTTATCTCACTTCGCATTAAGGTTACTTAGAGAGTAGCTTAACCACTTGCTGAAATAGGAGGGGCATAGAGATGGCATATCAGAAGCTTTGATCACAAGTGCTATTAACCTCGTCTCAAGGCCCCAAATCGAATTGCCTCGAATCTCACCCGTCAAATCGATTGCGACCCTGGTACCGGCCACAAAAATCTGCCAAAAATACTGGCAATTTTGGAATAGGCATCAAAACAAGATAAAGATTCCGAAAGCAGATGTTCTTAGAAAAGAAATGCAAAGAATTTCATTGATAACTGCCAGACAAGATGCAATATCGCATGTAGCAGCATTTTTTGACTTTTATACATGTTTTTCACATAGTTTTCGACCTATTTTGGTGTGAAATTTTGACGAAACTTTGACGTCACTCAAAATTTCTATTGTTTGAACAGCCAATCAAATTGCGAATAGACAAGGGTCACATATGGACAGCGGAGTTTCACGTAGAGACCTATTCACCCTGGGGACGAGGTTTGAGTGCTATGAATGCCTCTGTCGGACTTTTAAACCGAAAAGCTATATATCTTAGTGAATAAGAAAATGCATATAATAACAGTAGTGGGTGTATTAGTTAAAAAAAAGAATCCTTAAGAACAATACCTCACAGGCACGGAATTTATTTGGATTCATTGTGTACAGTAGCTGAAAATAAGAACAGAAAATTGTAACTAGGAAAATGAAGATTTGTCTCTTTGCGGAAAACGACAGTTTGAAAAACTGCATTGAAGTTATATTTGTGGATTTAAAATAGTAGAAGGACTCTAGGACTTGTACTTTGTTCATTGCAATACAAGAACCAAATAAAAACATTAAGTAGAAACTTTTGTATCGCTTGGAGAATAGTCTTGTAGACTAGAAGGCGGTTAAAGCGCCGTCTCCCCCCCCCCCCCATTCAGTCTTAAATTGAAAACAGAGGATTTGAGAGGATACTATCAAGCTGCAGTGCTAATTGAGAAGTCCAGGTAACAGCCATGAAAGATTCCTTTTAGGCAAAAATGAGCATCAGAGGAAATCATTAAATGGTGTACAAGCATACTCTGAGGTCTAGCATTTAGTCCTTAAGTTTTAATCGTTAAAACTGTATATAAGTATGTGCCTAGTTGCCTACCATTCTTTTTCTACTCTGAATGCTAAGATACTCTCTGTAGAATTCTGGAGACATCGCACACCAAACCTAAAAAGCAAGAGCATTTTCTAAGAAAATAGAAATCTGAATATGATCACGTTCAACAAAAGCTTTATATCTTTGGCAAAGCAGTCCAAGATAAAGATGGCAAGGTACGAGATACGATTTGTGGATAACGATTTAGTAGTCAGGGCAAAAAAGACTATATTCTGTCAAAAAGTCTGTTTTTTTCCTTTTTGAGAAAAGTCAGTCAGGGAATAATCAAGATAGACATCTGACAATATTCATGTGATTGGCTGTTAAACTAAAAAAAGATGGCCAATGAAATAGAAATGTCCCCTATACTTAGGCCTACCTCAGCACACTGCACTCTTGCCAGGTATCCGTTATTCTGCAACTCCATCCAGTTAGCTTCGTACAACTTAGGGCCAATTAAAAAGTTCAAGTCCTTCAAAAAGAGATTACACGAGAAACTAAGTAATTGGTTATATCATGAGCTTGTAGGTTAAAAACCCGCACAAAAGAACCTAAATTTTTGAAAAGAGCCTGTTTGGGTTCTTGTGTAATAATGTTTATGCCATACAGGGAAGAGGTTCTTACAAGAGGGTATGAAGCGATTGCAAGGAAATATAGGGCATGGTTCAAGCTTCAGCAGCCTTAGCATTTCCCTCCTTCTCAATGCTCTGAATGCAATGTTTCTTAAGTGCACGAAAGAGGTTAATCAAAGTATAAGCTGCATTTAAACCCCTGTAAGTCATCTGAGTCTCGTAAGTAAGACCATATTTGGATATGTAATTTCAGGCTGTAGGTTCTTAATAAGTGAAGCTTCTTATGTGCGGGTTTTTCTGTATTAGTTGTAGGTAACGGTTTTAACTAACGATATGGGCGCCCAAATTGATACTCATGGACAAACAGACGGCTTTAAGCAGAATAAGCAGAAGCATTAAGTAGCATTTTTGGGCGAACGAGACTTGAGGGTAGCATAACCATCAGGCTGGATTCCTATTTTACAGCTAATCAGTTGACTCTATACGGCAGCAATATAGACCCTCACTTTGATTATTAGTTTGCCCCTAGCTAGGAAAGTCTGATGTTTTTGCTATTGTCTAGAGCAGCTGCTGTTAGCGACCTAACAGTTTCAAGGACAACTGTGGAGGCTTGTGTAGTGAGTCTAAGCTGCCCCTGGCTTCAAAGACCCCAACCGATAATAGTTTACAGCTTTTCAAGTAGATGATTTATTGTACAACATAAATGCGATATCAAGGGACCTGTAAACTATGCAAATGACTAAAGAAGAAAAGGCATTGCATTTACATTTACATTTAGCAAATACAAGGTAATGTTTGCTGCATAGCGTCTGTTAGCCTGATAACCAGACCCTAATTTAAAGGATTATTTCCTTTGAGATAGGGTCTGGTTATCAGGCTAAACTTTTGCGTGTAGACCTCTGGTTATTAGGCTAACTGTTTGGGACGTCTAAAGTTGAAAAATTTCGACTCACAAATTTTGGTCATCAAATATAAAATTTCAAGCTCAACAGCTACCCACCTGAATCTTATCATCCTCCCGAACTAAAGTAGCTGTAAGACCAAGCTTTGTATGAGCATTTACAACTGAAAAAGATAAAAAAAAAACACGTAAGACAAAGGCTGTACGTAAGATTTATTTCACTAATACACAATCATGTTCTCTGAGACAGAAGTTTTGTCACATTAATGGGATTTCAGTAGCAAAATTGAGCAAAACCTTTGCAGCTTACTCTCACTCACATATTGCTTAAGGACAGCACGATCCTTTGTGAAACATAGTAGCGTATGTAGGTATCTAAAGGCCTTAAGATTAATGATGTAAACCTTCAATACTCTATGCAAATTTTCAAATATCTTCAACGTATTTTTACCACTTACTTGTTAATACTCTTCTAAACTGTTTCGCAGGTATGGTGTGGACTTCTAAAAGGAAAAAGACAAAAGTTTAGACCTTTAAGGAGAGGACGTTTAGAAAATCAAATTTGAAGGGGTAAAATAAGAGTAAATAAATGTAAGTCATTCATTTCTGTCATTCTAAACAAGAGTAAGATCAAGAGAATTCAAAAAAATCGTTTTGCCATTCAGAATTGCCATTGCTTTTCTGACATAGCCTGGGACTTTACAACGAGTCTAAGCGACGGTGATAGAGAACGCCTTACCGTCTAAGAGCATCATTCCCCATTCTGTCGACCTCAGAAATTCCATAATCTAAAAGAGAATTGAGCTTTAGTAGCTGTAGCTCTAAGGGTAGGGCTTTAATGGCTGTAACTTGGTATTACTCGGCGTAGAAAGAGGGAACTCTCTCATTAATTAGTTTCTTGGCAAGAAGTTTCTTACATTTCTGTAATAACTCAAATCTAGTCTTTTGTCTTTTGACACTTGTTATAATCGTATTTTTTAGTGGTTTATGTAGTGGAATTTTACAATGAAAAACTAAACTGAGTTGAGCTGAAATGGGTACGACGTTAATGGGGGTAGCTAAGTGTCGCTTGACGTTAACGTTAGTACTGTTATGTTACACCTGGGCTTTAATGGGTCGAAAAGGATGCTTATTGCTCTGTTTGAATATTGCTTGGTTTAAATCAGTGCAGCGGGAGGGAAAAATTTTCAAGAATCAGATTCGTCATTTTTAAAGTCAGCCAATTCTTATATTGGTTGCAAACTTTAAGTGCCTAGGTTAGGAAAAGTGATTATAGATAGAGATACCTGTTCTGATTCATATGATCTTCTTGTGGTGTGTGCAACCATTGAGTAGGTCGTTATAGCCAAGTGACAATCTATAAAAATGATAGATGCAGACACTTATATGAGACAAAAGTTAAATTGGGGTCATAGGCAGGGACATAGGAAAGAGTCGAGGACGTGGTGGGCGATAGGAATAATAGGAGCACCTGAACAAAGAGCAAAAAATCTATCTATACAGCAGCTACAAAGTATACCAAAGGAACCAATACAACAGAGAGGTGTAGCGAATACTAGCTGGTATAGCTGATATTTTAGAGTTTATTGAGGACTCGTGTGATCCTGCAAAAATTGTACACTCCTTTTGGTGCTAAAATTATGTGACATCTATCCTGAGTTGCTGAAGGCAGAGTATTATGTTCTAGTTCCTTATGAACCACTCTCTAAAAAACCTCTCTCCATAGACTCTCTCAACCATAGTCAATTAAGTAAATTCTCTTGGGGCAAAATAGAGCTTCTACGGTATGAATCCTCTTGATACTTAGATAAATAGCATAAGCAAAAGACAACGCAAAGCAGATTGAAGCCAAAGCATTTGAAGTAGAAAAGAAGAGTACAGACTGACCAACTGGTTTGTCTTTAGCATCTGACGTAAACCTGCAAATATGACGATCATCAATGTTAGCCCAAAGTTTAAACTGAGATCTCCATTGCTCTACTGACACACCTAAGAAGAAAAAAAGTGCGAAGGATAATTTCATAGTATGCGATAGGCCTTTGCAATCGCAAGGGACAGGTAAACTACAACATTATTCGCTGCCATGCTTTGAGTGGTTACCGCGCCTACTGTAACATCTTCATAGACACTACCCTCGAGTACTTTCCTCTGCGAGGTTTCTTTAAGGGGAAGAGGAAAACCTCCCTTCCTTCCTTCTTATTCTCCCTTCGCAAAATTACGGACCACGGAACCACAGACCACGGAACCACGGAACTAAAAAAGAAAAAAAAAGAAACCTCGCAGAGGAGAGTAACCCTCGAACCCATCTGAATGTTTTGTATAAAGATAAACACCTACCTGACGTGCACAAAACTAAACACTTCTTTCTGACGGTACAAGCTGCTGTTACACCAACGAGAGTTTTGCCAGCTCCTAAAGTGACAAGAGGAAAGCTTTAATATAAGTCAATTTTCTAGAAATTAAAAGTCTTTGAGTGGTACACATTTCAAAATTTCAGATTTTAAAAGCCTGCTGCTGGCCGTGGTATACAGGTGGCATTTCAACATGCGGACATGTAGGCATGGGACTTGGCTCTCAAAGAGCTGGTGAAACTGAAGAACATTTTGGGGCAAGCTCTTTCTACAGCAGCAAATCTTTTTGCCTAGCATCAAACCAATGTTTTCAACAGCAGAATTGCTTCTCAACGAGCATAATTTAATCTACAGACATGAAATATTTGAAAATACAAAGCTGGAAAAACTGATTGACAAGTATGTATTCTGCTAGCGAAAATTTCTTGTGTCGGGTACACTATTTTGCATTGTCCAAAGAAGATGCATTGCATTTTTCTTGTTCGGAATTTTGGCAAAACCAAATCCATGCAAAAACATTAGCAGGCCTGTTTTTCTTATATCTCTCCAAAGAGCGATGAAATGTCTGATATATGTAACATGAAATACTGTAAAAGTTCAAGACGAGATTTACACATGATACTCCATTATTGCAAGGATGGCGAGAGGATCTGAGAGTTTGATTCCTGACTTTAAAGGTCACACCTTCAATTCGAAAAATTTCATAGTTATGATATGAATGCAATCCGAAGCAATAAAAGAATTCGATATACGCACCACATGGTAAAACAATGACTCCAGATCTTGCTCTGCCGTTACCAAACATTTTCCGCAAACTTTTTTCCTAAAAAAATTGGAAAGTCCACAGATAAAAAAATAGTCAACAAAAAACTGATGCATAGGATGCCAAGTCAACAATTGTTAAACGAAATCTTCTTACAGCATTATGAACCTTTTGCAACCACAAAAAGAACAAGTTTTCCTACCTGGTATGGTCGAAGGAGGGTTGTAGGCTTCAAATCGATACTGCAAGAGTAATTTCAGTATAAGAAGTGGCTATCAAAATACACAGACTTTGAGTTAACCGCCTGTGCAGCGGAAGAGACTAGAAAATACTACTACTGTCCTGATCCAAAAGAGACTAAAAATACTACTGTCCTCTCGGTCCTTGTGTTTTTGATATATTGCATCCCAACCCAAATTTTAGATACATCTTGAGGAAAGTATCGAAAATGAAGGTGCTTTCATGCGGGTTTTAGGTAGTGTTAGATGAACGTGCAAAATATTGATAAAAATGCTAAGAAATATGGTCTTGGAATTGATTACTGAACACAATAGTACTGCATTGGGATATACAATGTCTTTTGACATACGTTCAAGACTTCCTTCCGTACTTTATAGTGAAAAGGCAATGCCAGCGACAAGGTTATATTCGTTTAAAATAGTTGTTAAATGCTCACCTGATATCCGGGTTTACTGTGTCATTTTTGAAATCATACTCTGCAAGTAGAGGGAAATCCAGCTCGATGCACCTTGGGGAAATAATTGTAAGATCATAAGAAGATACTATTTCAGCTAGTAGTTTTTCGCAGGCAAATGTTTTTAGTTAAAGTTTTCAGGCAAAAGTTAGTGAAACTCGTTAAGAGATATTGGTTCTTGGTTTTCGTCAACATTTTCATCATAATAAGCATAGAAGTTAGCAAAAGCATGATATGCGGCCTTGCATTGCTCATTTAGTGTGGGGTGTAGATGATTTATACACTACTCTACAACCAATCGTATAAAAACAAAGATATAATGCTGATGGGTTAATCAATTACTGTTCATCCTTACCTTTTCTGCAGTTCCTCTATCTTCTCTTGTGCGATTTCAAACGACACAGTTTGGGTCTGAAATAAATATCCAGATATAAAGATAGAAACTCAAAAATATAGACGACTTATTAAAACGTTTCCATTGATTTAATCTTCATCAATGTACCCTGATGAAGTATAATCTAAGTACACCGATCAAATTCAAATAGATCGACACATTTGGAAAAGTCCTTTTTATTTCTGACGTTCTATGTTTTAATAATTTATATAGATTTAGATAAGGAGCTCATGTTTAATGGTCAGATATAAAGATATCGATTCAAAAGAAAAAGCATCCTCGTTTCTCGTCAGATATTTGGAAATTGGTTTCACTAATCATATATCTTTTTTATATAAAGCAAGTGGATTCAGTCTGCTCTCCTTTGTAGGG
Organism: Chrysaora chesapeakei; assembly: GCA_011763395.2. Lineage (NCBI taxonomy): Eukaryota > Metazoa > Cnidaria > Scyphozoa > Semaeostomeae > Pelagiidae > Chrysaora > Chrysaora chesapeakei. The sequence goes on from JAADKT020247753.1 coordinate 7,835, forward strand.
AGTTATAACACTGGTCGAACGGTCAGGGACATTTTTTGGAATAATACATTTAAATCATACAAATAATACATTTGGGGAATACAATTGCTAGGAAACTCATATCAATAGACTTTTGATAGTCAGTAAAAAGGGAGGGGTGGTTGCAGGCTGCCATTATATGTAACAAACATGTTAGTCCGTTATCTATTATTCTGACGATAGGGCCCACATGACATTGAATTCACAAAGCCCTGTATAATAACGGTGGAATGCACTGACCTCTTCTTCAGCGTCATCATCATCATCATGAACAATTTTCTCTATGAAATCTGAAATGTCTGTCGGTATATGCTCTGCTGTTTGATCCTGAAATAATAGAAAAATAACATCAAACAAATTATAGCACTAGATTAAACTGAATATACAAAAAAAGCATGCAATACAACTCACAGAATTATCCTTCTTATCATCAGGGTCGTCTTTCTTTTTCTCGCTTTCAGGTTTTTTCGCAGGTTTATTGAGCTACAAGAAGAATATTAACAATTTGTGAAGTTGTAATAACTAGAATTATATATCAGATAGAACTACAGCAATTAGGCCTACAACAATAGTCAACTAGCCCTCTCTTTTCACTTCAATTCAAAGGTCTCTTTCTTGACCTAAAGAAGACATCTAGCCTTTATTCCTATCCTAACAAGTAGAGTGCTTTAGGAAGAGGAACACATTGAACACTGCTTTGCTACGAACTGGCCAGGCAGGGATTCGGGCTTGAAACCGAGACTTCTCACTTCTGGGCAAATTCTTTAGCGTTAAGCATAACTGAAGACAATAATATAACAAAACTAGCTATCGTTACAGTCATTCATTAGTATAGACTTAGGATAAATCTATGCAGCCAGGTTTTTAGCATCGGTTTCATGTAAAAAATAAATTCTATGCAGCCTCTTGTAAATAGCAAAGGTTGAAACATTTGATTACCTGTAGTGCTGATTTGCTGGTGAATTTCGATGAAACGAGCATTTCCGAATCATCAACATCAAAACGCTTTCTAAAACGTGGTCAAGAATAAGTTACAAGAGCATCCATCTAACGTCACTGCTAAAACATTTTCTTAAGCAAACATAAGCTTCATCATTAAAATCGTATTTGAATAGATTGAAATCTTAGCTAGAATACCTGCAGCTTTGTATAACAGAGTCCTTTAGCAACTTCTGTAGGACATCCTAAAAATTCAATTTAGTCAAAATTAAAGAAACAGCCTCGTGAAAGTTAAAAATTATTTCGATCTGTTTCTGAAGTTTATACTCTGAGGAATGTCAGGCGAAATCGGCTTTTAAGTGTGCCCTACGATGTTTCCCCAGTTCATTGAAAGTTTGAAGTTACCATAGTCATGAAGTTACATACTGTATAGATTATCAATAGAAATTAAAATCATACAAAGTGATATGTCTCACCGGAAAGCCACTTTCAACGTAGTAACGATTGTGTTTCAAGAGCAATTTCACTTTGCCATAGCTTAAAGTACACAGCTAAAAGGAAGGAGAAGAACTTTCCGAGCTAAGAGGTTCTAAAGTTTGATTAGCTACTGAGAGCACATCGAGACGTTTCTCCAAAATATTATCTTTTCAAGTTTTAAAGAGTACCAAAGCAAGGACTGACAAACACAGCAATATACTCAAAGTACAGTACCTTAAGTCCAAATATTCTACAACTTTTTTAAAGTGTTGTTGAAAAGGGCAGGACAAGATCGAGGACGTCAAGATGTGCCTATGGAGCGCTAATGATTAAGCAGCAAGCAGTTTTTCACGTAGAATTACTCTAAGTCTAAATCTGATCAAAGATCCCGTAGAATTACTCTAAGTCTAAATCCGATCACAAATCCTGTAGACCTGGTAGAAACTCATAGTGCTGCGGAGAAGACAGCGAGAAAAGTGAATTAAGGTCTATTTTTCCCGAGACTTGAAAGAATTATTAAGCTTGAAATAAATAAACTGTTGAAACGATTCTGCTTCCTGCCTAGATTCTAATTTTGAAAAATTACCAGCAACTTCTGAACTTGGGTACCTTGTTTTGGACCAAAACGAAAGTTCCGATTAGGTATGCATGCATCTGGTCTCTGAAGCTGCACTGCACTACTGAATTTCTAAAACACTTACCTTAATAAACTGTATGATTCCTTCTGGTACTGTTGTTTTACTTAGCCTTTTCAAATATTCGATAATATCATTCGTCTAAAAGCAGAATGCAAGATGATGAATTAAATCGCTTGAAAAAGTCATGCAAAAGGATCATAAGATTCATTGAAAGGGAAGAGGAACGTCGTAAAGCCTACATCGACGAGTGCTTAGACTTGCAGTAAGGATAAAGAGGAAAACTAATGAACCTGGGGGATCGGTGCCCTCATACCCAGGAACTATGTAGTAACCTCGAAACGGTGAAGGTGAAATGGTGTATTTAGCGCCAGGCACTAGGATCTCAGTAGTAGGTTAACTAATCGAGGCGTCGACCCTGGTTGTGAGGCTACCGTAGCTGGGGTTCCAAACCCCAACCTGCATTGAGTTTAGGGTCGTGGAAAGTGATCTCACCAAGATCGGAAACCACATCTTTTCTATCGTAAGCCGGACTTTACGACCACTGTCCACTCGTCCACACCACATCCATCTCTTCGGCCACTTAATGTACATAAATAAGTTAAGCACAGAGACATCCATAAACAAATAACCATGGTACAAAGATAAAGGGTTTGACCCAAAATGTTTTAAAGAGCAAGGCAGCATAAACAGTAGATACCTGCAAGCCAACCGAAACAGCAGCATAAAGAGAATACGCAGTAAGCCTGAAAGGAAACAAGAATCAAGTACATAAAACGAAAGACTGACCAAACGGATTTTTGCCGGTTTCAGAGTTGCTCTCTTAGATTACACGGTCAAACATTATTTGTCTAACTTGTCGACATACACTCTGTTAAGAGATTAAGGTCCAAATGGAACTGTTCTTATACAGTATGTGGTTGATATGTGGTTGATAGGATCTACTATATGTATCAGTTTGGGAATGCTTTGAAAACTGTCCTATTCGGTATACGTAGGCCATTCAATCAAGATCCCTTGTTAATGGTGTATTTGCTTAACAATTTATGAATACAGATATCAAGGTTGTCTGTTTGAATTTGTCGAGGCTAGCACTTTCACATGCTCACAAGAACTGCTCATCTACGCAAAAGTTCTTTCTTAAACAGCGACAGATCATATCAGATGTTTTCTTTTTTTTTGAGTTCACTTTCTGCTCACAGAGTAACGGAGAAATAGAAATTAAAATAAAAAGTTAAATTTGCAAAATCACCTGTATTCGTGAATATGCTGTGGTCGACAAACAGGCTGAAAAATATACATTTTACAATAATAGGGAATAACGAAGTCAACACAGCTAGATGAATAACCTTGATGGTGTTGGGTGTTTGTGAGGAAACCCTAACGACCCCCATTAGTTTTGTGAGACCTAAGCCTCATCTTGTAAAACTAGAAAGCTGAATTTCCGTTGGGCAGCCAATCCATTGACAAAAAATAAAATCTATTTATTAATGTATGTGCAAGACCGTTCCTTGCAGTTATAAGGATAGTAAGGTACTAAAAATGCAAACATACCCTTTTGGGACTTAGAAGAATGCCCTACAGATTTCCAATACTCTTCAATGCCAATAAATAGGCAATACACTAGGTTTATATAACAAGGACCCAAAAAGAAGCAATGGTATAATCATACCTCAGAAATGGCAATCAGAAAATCATGTGCATGCTTATACACTGGTGAAAACGATTCAAGGAATATGTGCCCATCTGGTGCCTGCAAGTTAACAATTAGATACAATTTTATATGATGTAATAGGATTGTCAAAAATCCCGAAAACAGAATCAATGTTATGGGCTTAAGAGAAACTGCTGCTGTATCTAGTAAAAGATAATTAAGGGTATCAGATATAATTTGTTTGAAATATACCTACCACCCAGAGTGGTCTTAAATCATGATCTGATTTCAACTGTAATATATTTCTGTAGTCCTTTGCACCATACTCATCCTAAAAATGAAGGAAGAAGGTATTACTTGAATTTCCAATTATGAAGGTCTAGAAAACATTACTGGTATCACAAGAAGATAAAAGTGAAGAAGAAATAATATATAAAGAATGACAAAAAATTTATTGTCAACTCAACTTACAGTAGTTGTTTTTTCTGATTCTTTTTCAACATTTTTGCTTGCAGCAGATGGGACTACAGTAGCTACAAACAGAAAAAAATTCTAACAACTTTAACAAACAATTCTTACAACAATTATCACGATAATTATAATCATAATCATCATCTTGATAATAATTATCATCATCATCATCATCATCATCATCATCATCATCATCATCATTATCATCATCACAATCATCATCACCATCATTGCCATCACAATCATCATCTTCATCATCATCACTGCCATCATGATCATGATCATGAACATTATCATCATCATCATAATCATCATCATGACCATCATGATCATTATAATCATGATCATGATCATCATGATCATGATCATAATCTCACATTAAGGTAGACTGCAGTGCAATGCTATAGTTCTCCATTTGACATATACTTTGATATGCACCTGGTTGCGAATTGCTGTCATCATCTTCATCAGGAACCCATCTTTCATCGTCCTGCAGAGGGATTCAAATGCTTCTATTAATAATTGATGTAACATGAAATTATCAAAATGTTTAGTTTGTTGAGTCAAGGTTCAGATCTGTTCAAAGTACCCCCCCCCCCCAAATGATATTTGATCTTTAACAATAGGGCATTGTTTAGACTCTGTTAAATGCCCAAATTGTGCACAGATGTATTTGATTCCATAACTTTTGCTGTTGCACCAGACTGGATAGTTTGCCTTGCATGGTGGATAAACCTGTCATGCAACCAAGGGCAAAATAATAGAACTATCTTTTAGAACAATAGACAACTGCGCAACCTGGCATGCAGACGCAAAATTTTCTGATTTGGATGATGCCCAGTATGTAGTGTACAATACATGGGATATCTCTGGCATGGAGTTTGAAACTTTATTATTGGTGCATTTGCATGGATCTTTGGAAAACAATAGCCAGGAATGTTGTAATTGTGATAACAGAACAATAGATATATAGTTTCTTTTGGCATGAAGCCTGTTTTGGTTGGTTTATTCTCCAGCATGATGGTTAAACATGAAATGCACCCTGGAATTTTGCATAGCAATACATCCAGGCTGAAATATTTGTGTACCCGCGCACCAAAGGCTGCGGTTTTGTCTTCTTAACAATTGGGGCCATTGTTTTCTATTTTTAGCCAGAGTTGTTTTGTGCGCACAACAAAGTTTCTACTCTGGCAATCTATAATCAATCAATCTGAAATTTTCTTCACCTCTCTTTTTCTTTTGCCAGTCAAAGATTTAGATCCTGAAAAATAAAAATAAATAACAAACAGTTATTATTTCGTTTGGGAATTAAAGTGGTCAGAACAGAAGCATGATGTCATAAAAATATGTTGGGACATTCACATTGGCAGGTCCCGTTAGCCTGAGCTAGTCTAACATCTTTCTGCTTACCTTCATTTCCATTTCCTTTTCTTGGTTTCACCATGACACATTTGTCAACTGGCTATTACCTCACCTCTTGGCTCTCGCATCCCACCTTGCCAGGGTTGAGTTTGAGTTCGAGTCAGTTCGATTCAAGCTTCTGTCCCACCGTCCCACCGCCTCGCTCCCAGACAACAACAACAGCAACAGCAATATTGTACAACATCAAAGTGAGGCCAAAATGGTAGCCTTATTGTGGAGAAAGAAGTTTTGCGCACGTGGTGCTTTCTTTGTGAAGAAAACTTCAATTTCTTGTTTGTTTTTCACAAAACACAACTTGACTATGTCAGCTTTGAAGACTTTATTAATTTTAATTAGTTTATACCCATATGCTGAATCAAATGAGCAGTGCATTTCTGGTAAATATCATAAAAAATCACCCAGTAAAGAAACAGTCACGTATCCTGAATGTGGTCCTTGGAGGGACAAAACATGTTGCACGTCAGATTTTGCTAAAGAACTCAAAGCAAACCAAACCAGAAAACTATATAACCATGACTGGCATTTGTGTAAAAAATTATCTTCTCAATGTGAAAGGTTTTGGGTCAACCAGGTAAAACAACTGGGGGTCTGCTTTACATTGTCGTTTGTCCTGTCCTTGCTGTTTTGTTGTGTTCGTGATATTCATTTATTCATTTCCTTTCTTTTCACTTTCTAGGAGTGCTTCTACCAGTGTTCACCATATGTGTACAAGTGGAAACACCCAAGTGGAGATCCATCGTTTGACGTTTTAAAAGGTGTGGCATCGTCAGACTGCTAGCTAATTACTAGAGTTATAGGTAACCCTGCATCAACAATGATATCCCTAACCTAATGCTAACCCTCTTAGGGGTTCGTCTTGAATGCTGGTTTTCATTCAAAGACAGGCTAATACCACGCTGGTTCCCATTTAGTGATCCTTGAACATTGCTGCAAAGAAAGATCGAATATTTGCCAATCTGTAGCTGCATAGGTAGGGGGCAGTGGGACAATGGGACAGCCCTTTACTTTGCTAATGGTTTGACCCACATTATAACAATTATGTTCTTTTCTTCCATTACAAGGAGTGCCGATATGTGCTTCTGTGTGTGATCGTTGGTATGAAGCTTGCAAGACAGATGAAATATGTGTGGAAAATGTCCTCACAGATTACAATTTTACTGAACATGGCAGAAACAGTTGTCCCAAAAACAAGCCTTGTGTAACATACGAGAAGATGTATGGAAGTGGCAAGTCATTGTGTGAGAAAATGTGGGGATCATCCTTTGCTTATACATCTGAAAACAGTGACAGCTCAAATTGTATGGTGATGTGGTTCTCTGGACAGAACCCCAATAGCAGAGTTTCAAAGACAAGTAGTTCCCAGGAAAATATCAAATCATTTGCTAAAACTATTGCAATTTCACAGTTAATTACTATGCTTTTTATATTTATACTCATATGAGAAAATATGGTCATTGTAGTTGCAAATCTAAACAATCTGTTTGCCATACAATAAGCAAAGTTACATTTTGTTACCACTTTAACAAACCATTATTATTCATTTAAGCATACTTTGCACTTAATTATAAAACAATACTTAGGTTTTTTGCACTTATTCAAAGGCTTGTTTCCAGGTGTGCTCTTATTTCTAAATCTGGTAAAGATGAATTGTGTGAATCAAAAGTGTACAAGTGATTACGGGCCATGCTTGTTCAAAGTTTTATGTCACCTTTGCAAAATGTTTTGAATGGTGTGCACTTGTTAACATTTGTGCTAAAGCTAAGGTGAGTAAATATAATATTTATCTTTATTGTTCTTGTATTATTTGTTAACTTCGTGAAAACATGTTTTAGTTGCAAAGAACTTTTATTGAAAAAGAAATTCGTCCTAAATTCTACAATTTGCAAAAAAACTACTTGCTTTTTAATTTTGAAGAAAGATACATTAGTCATCGCAATTTTTTTTGCAACTGATTTTTAAGATTATATACTGTAAACCTGAATCCCAATTGGCTGTTGCATTCGTTAAAGTCTTCGCAGTAAATGACTGGAACAGAACTATTGAGTCAGTTTTTATTCCATGGATCC
>JAADKT020248864.1:0-15506 GCA_011763395.2 Chrysaora chesapeakei
TACTATCTATGTAGCTCACTAGCTAATAACTTTCTTTCCAACTTACTAACTGACTATAACTACACGTTCTTCTAAAGGAGCCTTTGGCCCGAGTTGAGGCTGGAGTTCCTTAATTTTTAGACAAAACAGCAAACACCATTTAAAGTGTTTAATCAGCATTCTAACATGCTAGCAAATGATAAATAGTGCTTCGCACACTTTTTAGCCCAAGAACAAAAGAGCGATTGCCACCAGCTGTTACCATGACAATCCAATGCGGTATGGCAAACGCCAGGTGTGGTGAAGTTAATCGAAGAAAGGTTGACACGTGTGCGAAAAATACCTACCTATTGTTGTTTGCAAAGAAAAACTGATACAAAGGCATGGATTTATGCAGTATACCGATTCCTTGGGTTATATGTATTCATTATAAGGTCTTTTGTCCCTTTGAGGTGTGTGCCTCAGCCTAAAACTCTTTTGTTTGACAAAATAAGGAAAGTTTTCATTTCTAAGTTTTTAGCTTTGAATAAGACCGTTTTAAGCAAGGAAAAATTCCCCAGCAGTTCAAGCCAGTTTGAAAGACGCATGGAAGCCAAAATTCCAAGAAAGCTATCCTGATTTGGTCATGGTCATAGATGTTTGCGCATGTAACAAACTCACAAGGCAACCGCTGACCTGTAGGGCAAAAATAGCGTGACTCAGTCAAGGCGGTCAAGGCGTTCGGCTTGCCGTGCGCTCAAATCTCCGCGGGAACAGGCTCAACTCCCGCAAACCTGCAGTTAACTTAGCTATCACAAGTATTTACAATCTAGTATATTATATTGGGGACAAGCTACAGGCCTTGTTCTTTCTAATCGCCATCACCTCTTACAATTAAAATTCGTATAAGCACCATAAAATAAGTTCCTTGGCGTATAGGTCTGCAAGGCCCTTTATACCACCAGAAAACGTTCTATACGCCTTTTTTAGGCACAGCTCGTCACTGTTATTTTATTTTAATCTATTCTTTCGTCGTGGAGAGAATCAATGTCCCAATCCGTTCTTGTCCGGAGGTTCCCTGATGGCGGAGGAATCATGTGGAATAGCGACGTTTATGCTGGCCCACATCGTACCATAAGATACAGCTTCTCAGCCACATTGTGAATGAAGTGGAATTTTCGTTCTCATATCGGATCATAGTTTTTGCTTTTTACATAGTTAATACCTGCATTACTTCAATATACTTTTTATCGTCTCTTTCCGCCTCTACATGTTCTTGGGCCATGTGTATGCAACTACTGTGCAGCTTTCCAACTTTTGATTAGTTCGTTTGCTTCTAAGACAGAAAAAATAGTGCTATAAGTGTTGCTATGCAAGTTTCGCTAGCGTTATGCAAATTTACTTGCTCTAGATGATGACGGTGATTTGAACTTGAAGGCCGATTTTTCTAACTTAAAAGTCGTAAAATTCACTTCTGATATGAAGATGGCACTCGCAAGATCAATGCTACAATTATGTCCATCAAAGTTGCATGGAGAAAATCAATCTAGAAGCGTTGTTTCGCATTCCGTGTACCTAAGTTCTGGTTGAAGATAACTATGCCTTCGTAAAACTGTTAGTAAGGATTGCTGTCTGTCTGTCTGTAAGCAGAACACCTCAAGAAACCAACTGTGATGCCAAACAATCAAAGCCATGCGCTGTACTTAAGTCTCAATTGACATCACATTGGCCGTTTCTTGAGGGGTTGAAGGGGGGTGTTAGCAGCAAAATAGTGTATTTCGGGGAGTTTGGGAATTTACTGAAAACCTTTGTGGCTCTTCCAGCTCTTTCTCTGTGCTCTAGGACAACCGCTGCACAGGCGCTTCAATTCTTGATTGACACCGTACTCAATAACTACGTTAGGTTGGGAGAAAATACTTTTTGATCTACCGACTCAATTTTAATGAACAGATTTTATCTAAATTTCTCAAAAATTCAACATAAATTGATCACAAAAATGAATTCGAAATAATTTACAATAAATAAAACCAATTTTAATAGTTTTAGATGCAAAATATTTGGAAAAAACGCTTGGTTTTGTTGGACGTTTTTTGAAATTCTCCTTTCTCTTGGCAGTTCGGTGGCTATGATGCGTGAAGCAAATCGTCAAGCCTCGCAAAGATTGCCGTTTTGTGCTGGAAAGTTGAAAGATTTTGGAAATTAATTTGTCGAAAAAACTATATATTTGTGGATTTTACCCACCACATAAACAAGGAAAACCCTAACGGACGAGTTTATTATTATTTACGAAGATTTGGAGTTATTTTGAGGGATTTGTTGCGCCTAAGATGCAGTTTCCTTGAGCGGTAAGTATTTTATGTCACCTGTTGAATGCAGTTCGTTTGCGGGTCACCCAGTATACTTTTCTACGGTTATTTACATTGATTGAATGCACATGCGAGACGAAATTGGTAACAATTGCAATAACCTAGAAAATAGAGGTAATAATCTTTGATTTTTATCCGCTAAACCCCGCAGAAAACATGAAAATTTCCATGAAATCTGTCTTCTTTTATTCGTGCAAGATCAACGTCATTATTGGCCTGTTTTCATTTATTCATCTTTTGTTGTATTTAGTTAGCGTCAGGTTTTATAGTAAATTTTCATGGTTTCGGTATAATTGCCACTTGCTTTTGGGCTTCATTTCAGTTTAAAAACTTACATGGTTCCAAACAGCCGTTTTCGTGAAAATAATTATCAAATTTTCAGTTTCTTCACGAATCATGGCCTAGGCTCTATTGTTTTCAAGTCATAAGGATAGCGTGTTCAGTTCGCGCTCTTTGTTTCAAAGTTTTTGAAAGACTCAACTTTTTCCACTTTAATTCCGTGTTTTTTATGTACACTTGTGTAACAAACTGTTGCTCTCTTTGAAAGGATGCAGAGCAAATAGAGCAAAAATTTGGCAAAGGATGGATAGACATTTAAAAGATCCTGTAGCATACAACAGAGATTACCAAAATTTTATTCAAAATTTACAGAAATTTCACGGAAGTAGAGGGTAGGTATTTTTAATTCTTTATGCATACGAACAACAACAGACTTGACGGTTTTGCATGTCATTAAAAGTCATTTGGTCACATCAAGTTGAGGCATTGTTAGCGGGGAGGGGGGGAGTCCAGTATCCCATATCCCAACAGTGTTCCAAATGTACCCCTTATCCCCTGTTGTTTCCTTGAAATTTCTCCCTATAATCCAAGAGTTTCACAAAAATACCCGACATCCCTTAGTTTTTTCTGCAAGTATTCCTTGAAGTATTTCACATTGGGCATACCCTGATGGTAAAAGTGAAGGTGCAATGGTGTTTTTAGTGCTAGTTACCAGGGCCGTCAGAAGCAGGGGGGTATGACATCATAAAATCATTATGTCATCTAATACTTTTCAGTTGTTCAGCCCCCCCCCCCCCAATCTGAGATTCCTTCCAACGGTCTTGGTCACTAGTATCTCAGAAGTAGATGAACTAAACCCTGGCTATAGATCACTACGGTAGACTGCTGACAGCATTAAACTTTTTCGAAATCACAAGATATTGAGTTTAAATGCAAAAATCTTTTAAAAGATCCAAAACTTATAGGTACAAAGTTTCACTGCCCTAGCGCTTGTGTTCTTAATTTTATGAGCATTCAAAGTTCCTGATTTTATAAAGGCTTTGACCGCAAAAAATGAACTTGGTGAAGCTTTTTACCCCACACAGTCAAAGCCCTTATAAAATCGTAAACTTTGAACGCTCATTGAATCGATAATACAAGCACTGATATCTTAAATTTTTTTTCTACTGAAGTGATCTACATGACAATAACATTGCTGGGGCTTGAACCCCAACCTCACTAAGCCTCTGACAGCAGGAGCTAGCAGGATTAGACTAGGAAGCCATAGCACCTTCCTATAGAGCTCCTCCTTGTCAAACTACATATAAACTACTCAAACTGAACTACAAATGACTACTCAAAAACTAAACTACAACTAACTATCCCTATAATCTAAACTACATGTAATTTCTTTTATAGAACTGGGTTCAAACGAGTTCCTTTCTTTGGTGGTAAAGAATTAGATCTTTTTCTTCTCTACAAAACTGTAACTTCCTTAGGAGGTTTTGTAAAGGTAAGAAAAGTTTATTTTGATCTATTATTGGCAGTGCTAAGTATCCTCGTGTTTCCTGCCTTGCCTTTAGGTTATATTGGTCCAATTGTCACCCTTATCTGATTAGTTTTATTGAACATGAAAAGCTTTAAAAGATATCATTAACGTAATTACCATGAAGTTTAAACAATTAATTTTAATTTAATTTAAAGGATTCAACTTTAAACTTAGAGGAATATTTAAAGGAAGACCAATAAAATAGATTAAACTTTAAAGTTCATGAAAAGTTGTGATGATTAAGTTACAGGAATAAATGAAAGTGGAGCACTTGTCTACTCTGAATTCCTTAGGGAAACCCCCTGCTAGATTCAATGCTCTTTTCAACATTACCAAAAATTTAAAGGGGGGCAGGTTTTAAAGTACTGTAACTTTAAACACTTATTAGACCTTTAAGAAGCACAATGACCAAATTCTTGGTTCAATATTTTTAAACCTTTAAAAATGGTTAACTAAAGGCTGGAGATATTAATAAGTCATTTTGAACATACTGAAGATTTTTGTAAGAAAAGTAGAGGTGACAAAACTGAAGGCATTAGCAAAAAAAAAGAAAGAGTTATTGATAAAAACCTGTGGAAAACAAGTGTGAAACAGTTGGGAAATTTTGAGCTTTTTATGTCCATTCAAGAAACTTTTGCATTTTACACATTTTTTATAAAGAACACCTTTATAAGGAACTCTAGGCTGAAGATTCCTAAAATATGAAGGAACTTTAAGGAAATGTCGAGGCTTGGATGAAAGACAACAGAACCAGACAGTTTGTACAAATAAAAAACAGAATAACAATATATTTCCCATCATTCTTCCCCAAAAGACTCCATTTCAGTTACAGTTACAAAATGAATCAAGTTAATATGAACTTGCTGTAAAAATTAGTATTCAAACATATGATAAGGAACAGTATAAGGAATGCTCAGCCTCATTTTATTAAAAAGAAATTAAGGAACTCCAGCCTCAACTCAGACCAAAGGCTACTGAGAAAAATGTATTCTTGTTGAACCCTGGAAAAAATCTTTGAAGCAGAATGTTCTTGAAAGTCTTAAAAACTGAAATATCTAAGTGTGCCAGTTTTAGAAAGACGAATGCCTGAAAGTAGAATTTCTACTCTGATTTATGGTTTTAGGGGTTTTAGAGAATTAAGTCATCTGCCAGCAAATTACACCTAATTTTCCATAATTTAATTGTCAGAGAAGGTCATCTGTTGCTCCATAATCCAACTATAAAAGCTGTTTGAAACAAAACAAAATGTGTTTTCCTTTATCATGAATATTTATTGCATAATTAAAAGGAAATACATTATTGAGGTGTCATTTGTTCTGTGGGATTACAAAGCACAATTTGCTAGCAATTAATCTGTTTTCTGTTATTTTTGAAACTGGATTAAATATTAACATAACCCTTTTGAAGTAACTGCTTAATTTTCCTGTTTTTTAGAACTTTATGGAAATAACTTGGTAGCAAAGTTTTTAGTAAAAAAATTTTAGACCATGGAGTCCAATACTGCCCTCAGAAATTAACATGGGTGAAAATTTTAACACTCCCAGTTCCGAATTGAATACCTAAACTTAAGCATTGGAGCAAATTAGCATGGTCCTTATCTTTCTGATCGAGGGGTACTTCACTCCTCAAAAAAGCATATGAGATTCCTGTTGAAACAAAGGGATCTTAAAAGATTCATAAGAAAACAATAGAGATTCCAGCTGAGGGTGTATGTGATTTCAAGGAGTGAATTTCCCCTGTTTCTGATAACAATTTCATCAAAAGTTTATAAGTATATTGACCATCCATGATTTGGTTAATTATATTTCTCTTAAATGATTCTTGTGACTCTACCTCCAACCTCAAACCTTTAACCTTTATAAGCATTCTAACTTTTGATTGAAATTCTAAAGTATTTAACTGGTCGAAGGGCAATTCACTCCTTGAAAATCTTGTACATCTTTGCTGGAAGTCCTATTGTTTTCTCTGAAATCCCTTGGAAGTCCTTTTGTTTTAATGGAAATCTCGTACACCTTTTTGCAGAGTGAAATGCCCCTCGTAACTGATATTTAGAAGCAATTTGACCAAAATAGCAATATAAAAATTTAGCTAAACTAAAGGTATTAGTTAGATAGTGCCTTTAAAATTTCTGTTTGGTAATTTAATCAAATCTAAATAATCACACTGAATATAAACATTCAGTTGTGAAATAAAGGGACAGATTTTAGGAACTGTTGGCAAGCATGTTCTTGAAAACCCCTGCTAGCTCCAGAGAATCCCCTAGGAACGTGTTTGATTTTGCAAGACCATATTAGAGAGAGGGGTTTATAAGAGATGGAGCATACTTTAAACTTCAAGTACACTCCTTTATGTAAGTCAAGAAGATGGTTATAGACATTAAAAGAGTAAATTACGTTAGAATTTGTACAGTTAAGTCAATGGCCATGATTGGGAGGCTTACCATAGAAGCTCTATTAAGCTCCCTCTCTCTTTTTAGCCCCCCCTCTCTATTAAGCCCCTTTTCAAGTGAAAATTTGAAATACACCCCTCCTCTCTATTAAGCCCCCCTATTATTTTGGCCACTTAAAAGTTCGGAAGTAAACATACCAAATTAAATGAAGTAAAGTTGTAATTGTTTGATATCTAAAACTTGTGTCTTACAACAACTAATAAGTTAGTATGACTAGTTACTATGAATTTCGTGTGATCTAAGGTTATAACTTTCTTTCATAGTTCATTTTTTGATGTCTGTAACATTCATCTTGACAAATAAACAAAAAACACTAAATAATTTTAAGCCCCCACTCTCTAATAAGCCTCGTCTCTAGTAAGTCCCCCTCAAAAACTTCCAAAATGAAGTAAGCCCCCTGATTGCTTAATAGGGCTTTTACAGTATTGATATTGGCTTCAGAGGGGGCTTATTAATAGGGAGGGGCTTAACAAGTCTTGTATGGTAGAGGGTATTTTTTGCAATTTTTCTTGTCATATGTAAACCCAGGATGAAACGTCTATTGGTAGGTAGAAAATAGGTTGATACTGGAAATTATTACCTATGTATTTTTGTAGGTGACTGAAGAGAAGAAATGGAGGGAAGCAGCAAAATGCTTCAATCTACCAGCCAGCTGCACCAATGCAGCATTTTCTTTGAGGCAGTACTACCTGAGGTAAGCTTTCTTGTGGATTACAATGGTATCTCTTACGTGAGAGTTGTATGCTGAAGCCTGAGATATCACAAGTAATTTCTTTAGCTTGTGGTTATAGCAATGGGTAGTTGGCAAAAAAAGGCCCGTAGGTAAAGTAGATTCCATTTTTGATATTGGGAAGAAAAATGGAAACATCCTGGAACAAACTTAAAAGCTTTTTTCTGACACTCCTTGCAAGAAACAGAGTATAAACATCAGAAACAGGCAAAACAGTTGGCTAAGGAAAGATTTAAAACATGTGGCAGATCAAACTGCACCAGTCAGAGGTCTGCACCAGGCAGAGAGTCGTGAGGTCTATGGTGAAGCCAAGGCAGAGTCATATCAAAAACTCATAATTGTACTCATTGCCTCACTGCTTAGCACTCAGCATAACTGGAATGAGGGTAAGTGCGGAGTAAAATCTGCTGCACTACTTCCTCTGAAGCGACTGCAATAGACCATTTCAACTAAGGGCCTCGTTTTCAGAAAATTTGAAAATTAGATCGTAGAGAGATTTCGACTTCAGATTCGAATTCAGCACCTTTTTTTCAAGGTTTTATACTTTTAGTTCTGAAGATATTGATTTTATAGGTGTTAAAAGTTTGAAATTTTATTAAGGATTTGACCGTGAAAAATTGCTGGGGGTGAAATTTTACAACCTCAATCATTTTGCACAGTCAAATCCCTTATAAATTTCAAACTTTTAATCGCTATAGAATCAACATCGTAAGGACTAGAAGTGTAAAAATTTGCCTCAACACTAAAAAGAAGGTGCTGAATTCAAATCTGAACTCGAAATTTCTCCATGACCTAATTTTCAATTTTTTTGAAAACAAGGCCCTTAGTTGAAATGGTCTATTCCAGTCTTTGTCAGTGGAGAGGATTCCCTTACTCGATATGCCTACCATTTTCAAGAAAATGTCACGCCCAACCCAGATCTCTTTGAAAAGGTCTATACAGGAACTAATGGGTAATCTCTGACTACAGTTGACCAACTTACTTACTAATAGTTAGTGAAAATAACAATGATTACTTTTATCTTTCAGATATTTAGCAAGCTATGAAAGATTTCACTTTTTTGGAGAGGATGTTGATGATGCAATGGCAGAGATGCGTAAAACCACAATTGCTGGCTCAATGCAAAACAGTGGAGTCAATTTTGGTACTTTTTCTAGTAACTTCCAGCGTAAGTCTTGTATATTTGAAATTTTTGAAAGATTTGAATAGTTTTAGGATTTTGTTCTAATTAATTATAGATTAAAAGCGCAGTGTCTCTCTGGTGCATTGTTTTGTGTGAGCATCATCTGATTATGTCCTCTTGCTTTTTTGTTAGTTGCCGATGCACCTGTCCAGATAAAGCCAGGACCACTTGGAGGTAAGTTTTCGCATCATTACATGTGTTATACAGAGGGAGCACAAGTTACTCCCCTTTATTCTCCCTTTTTGTTGGGTTGAAGCAAGCTGAATAAAGGCGGAACTCCCAGAAGGCCCAGAAGCAAGGCACCAGGGCACCAGGCAGCAGGGGCAGAAGCAACAAATTCAGGGCAAAACTATAGGAAAATCAAAGAATTTTGCAGTTTTTATTATAAAGGGAAGGGGGGAAATTGCCCCCATTGCCCATGTGCTTCTGGCACCCCCTGGTTACTTCGCTAATTGATTGCAGCTCAGAATACAATTGGATCTAATGATGTGCACTTATCTTGATTTGCTTTGATCTTTTCTGGATTCTCAAGTAGAGTTCGAAGGCTTCCGATGGCTTCCGACGCCAACAAGCGCACTTTCTTGAAAAAACACTTTGGAGAAGTTGATTTAAAGAAGTTGATTTGGAGAAGTTGATTTCCGTAGAGTTGATTTCCGTTCCTGTCCAGAGGAACTGACTTCCGATCTATTGGAAGTCTCCAGAAAAAGTAGGACACAGAAAAAGGTCCCAAAGGAACACACCCTTAAATTAAGGAATCCATTAGTTTGTACTACCTCCGAATTTTCGCACAACGTTCTAAAACTGAGCGTGAGCGCCTACTAGTTGCAGTCTCTTGAAACTAGTTGCCAGAGCCCACCAGTCAGTTACGATAAATTATTTCCGAAGAATAACCGATTTGCAATAGACAACTGGCTCTGACTATCGCTATGCAATATAAGCCTGGCTTTAAACTTGCCTAAGACTGTGAACTCTATCCTTTACGGTTTTTATATGCTCACGATCCCAATTCGATCAAGAGCTCTACCTAACGTATTTTCATTTAAACATTCTCTATTTAGGCATGGCATTTAAACATTCTGCCACTTAAACATGGCACCGTTTGGCCAAGACTTAAGGTGAATGGAAAATCCACTCCTCTTGCATTCTATCTCGTTTTGACCAATCTCGTTTTTACTTTCTAGAGCCTAGAGTGAACAACTTCGATCGTTTGGTTTTCTCATTGAAAAGTGGTTTGCCAAATGAAGTTGATTTTGCACTGAATATTTGCACATTGTTGTCTAATGTCACCAATTCCATCTTCAATCTTGCAAAGGTAAGTGTAAGATCGTATTCATTTTGATCATTTTCGGCTAAGACATCGTTAAAGAATTTCACCTCTGTCACAAAACACTTCTGTATAAAAAAGACTTTGCTCTCTGCTCAGAATTGCCGTGTGGTCAGCGAGTCTGCCTTGAAATCTATGATTGTGGCTTCTATTCCAACCAAGAACAAACTTGCCAGAAAGAGTGAGGTGAAGGTGAAGGTGAAATGGTGTTTTAGCGCCAGTCGCTAGGATCTCAGTAGTAGTTTAACTAATCGAGACCTCGACCCTGGCCGTGACGCTACCGTGGCTGGGCTCGAACCCTCACCACACTGACCTTCTGACACCACGAGCCAGCCCTCTGTTATTCCAAGAAAGCAAAAGGAATCACGAGGCCTGGTAACATCGAGAGGGAGGAATAGCCCTATTCAGTTGACCCCCTGTGCGTAGCCCAGAAACCCATATCTTGCAAAGACAGTAATTGTGTGTGCCTAACTAACCAACTAACTAACTAACTAACTAACCAACTAACTTTTAATAACTATATTGCAGACTTAATAACGTACAAACTATCTAACTAACTAATTAACTAACTTAACTTACTAACTAAACTAGCCAACTAACTATCTAACTTGCTAACTAAGCAAAGTAACTAAGTAGCTGACCAACTAACTAACTAACAAACTGCTAACTATATAATTAGCTAACTAAATAACCAACTAATTAACTTACTAACTAGCTAACCAACCAACTAACTAACTAACCAACTAACTAACCAGCTAACTAACTAACCAACTAACTAACCAACCAACTAACTAACTAATTTACTAACTAACTAACTATTGCTACCTTAAGTACTCAGAGAAGAGATTTCTTGTTTTATCATTGTTTCGAATACTGTGGCTGACTAGATATGACCCTGGTCAAATTATCAAACATTGTTTGTTAAAAATTTGAAAAATGCTTTTAAAGCAGAATGATTTACCGTTTTTGGTTGCCATGCCATAACGTGCAAAACAATGCTTGTCAAAGATTTTGCGCTTGCACTAGCACAAGTATTTTGCGAAACGAATTCTGCATTATGGTTGTCAAGCAATGTTTTGTGAGATGGCCAAATGTTCAAACAGTGCTTGAAGAGCAAATTTCAAATGTTTGATAGATAATTTTTGATCGTTTGGCTAGGGCCTAACGGAATAAAGCAAGCAGAAAATACTAATGAAAAAGTTACTGCATTCCATTATCTATACATGAGTGTAAATGCTGTCCAGTGATGTGAAAATTCTCTTTGAAAAACTGTTCACCTTCACTGCAACAGCATATATTTTTTATCACTGACATGTCCTGGCTAAACGATCAAACATTGCTAGAAAACAAAACATTTGAATGTTTCGTAGCAATTTTTGACTGTTTGGCAACGTTAAAAACACTCCTCTACATGCAGTTTTGGTCTAGCAATGTTTTTTAGAAAATTTGAAAAGCTTTTTGCCTTGTCACAAGAAAAAATACTTGATAAGTCATGTTTGCGACGGTTAACAAACAAATTTCAAATGTTTGATCAGTAGTGTTGATCATTTGGCCAGGGCATAAGAGTTGATGTTTACAAAAATCAGTTCAGAAAAGTCCCCGTTTGTGAAAGTGAGCGTGAAGGTGAAGGGGAAGTAGTGTATTTAGCGCAAGTCGCTAGGATTTCAGAACTAGTAAAACTAATCGAGACCTCGACCCTGGCTATGACGCTATCGTGGCTGTTGTTATTGAGCTACCACCAGCTAGCGGGATTAGACCACGATGTCACAGCATCACCACAGCAGAGTACATGAAGGTACTCATAGAATGTGCTGTGGCATCGTGGTGTAATCCAGCTGACTCGTGGTGTTAGGAGCTCAGTTTAGTCAGGGTTCGAGCCCAGCCACGGTAGCGTCACAGCCAGGGTGGAGGTCTCGATTAGTTAACCTACTACTGAGATCCTAGCGACTGGCACTAAAACACCATTTCACCTTCACATCCATTACACACATCACCCTCCCTCAAATCCGTACGTTTAGAATTGGCTACCACTAAAATGAAACAGTTTGAAACATGAGAAAAATTAATCGTTTCTACTCCGTTTTTGTTGATAAATACCTTCCTCTCCCATAGGCCCCAAGTATCGTTGATCTTTTACTGGCTCACGTTGGCATATTTACTAATGGTAAGCAACTTGAAAATCGTTTTGAACTGTTCACATTTTAACTTGTAAGTTCCTTCTTCAAAATTGCATTAATTTGCATTATTGTATGACATCCTTATTTATTTATCAGACATTTCGCTTTTAGGTTCTAGCTCGATGAGAGAATTATATAAAGAATGGTACCAAGAGTCAGACCGCGATTTCGTCAAAGTAAGTGGCCTAGCCATTTGCATGAATTGTATTAATCAGTTATGTGTGACAGTAGTTGTGACAGTAGTCCCCAACCTTGTCCCCAGGGTGAATAGGCCTCTACGTGAAACTCCGCTGTCCATATTCGACCCTGGTACCGGCCTTGTCTATTCGCAATTTGATTGGCTGTTCAAACAATAGAAATTTTAAGGGACGTCACAGTTTCTTCAAAATTTCACACCAAAATAGGCCAGAACTAAAAATCCAAAAAATGATGCTACATGAGATATTGTATCTTGCCTGACTGTTATCAATGAAATTCTTTGCATTTCCTTTCTAAGAACATCTGCTTTCGGAATCTACATCTTGTTTTTATGCCTAGGCGAAAATTGCCAGTATTTTGGCAGATTTTGTGGCCGGTACCAGGTCCAAAATCGATTTGACGGTTGAGATTCGAGGAAATTCGATGTGGGGCCTGGGGACGAGGTTGAGTAGTCCCACATAACTGAAAAATTAGATTCAATCTCTACCAAAAGACCATAACATTTATTCCTAAAGACCAGCTTAGGCAACCCTTATAGGAACTCGCTTGAATGCCCAATCTAGGCCATATTTCTACTCACATTTCATCACATTTTAATACCGTGATCTGTTCGCCCTGCAGTTCTGGAGAGATTCAATTGATGATGAAGTTTTGAAAGAAATCTATGATAGTTGTTGTGGTAAGTTGAATAGGTACCTATAATTAGCTCTATTTTTTCTAGTCAAGTTTGGCGAAATTTGAGACCCCATTTACACCATATATTGGATAGATTTTGAAGTGATTTCGGAGCATGTTGGTTGAGCAATACGTTGTGGATTCCAAATGCTTTTTTTCACTATACTTGATAGCTACCGTTGCTATCGCTGAATTTCGTACCGGTTAGACCCATTCGTACTTTACCGCATAGCAAGTACAATAGGAAACTCCAATCGTTAATCCCCAAACCTGCGAAAGAGACGTTAAACTAGGAGTCCCATGCAAATCACTCCGATTTCTTGGAATGTTTTGTGTTGGATAGCTCCGGCATGCATGATATAAAGACCACCGCCTATCCAAAAGTCAAGAGGCTTTGAAAGCTACCCGATATAGGGTAAACGGGGTCTAAAACACCCACACACCAATAGCATTTTTTAAAAGTGACCCCTTGGTAACTTTACTCTACTTTCCTAGCCTTACGAGTCAGTGTCAGACTCTCATGTTGAAAAATCATAATCGGCGGCCTATTATACAGGCAGTGCCACATGCCGTTATTAAGGCTATATGGAAACCAGCCTAAACCTGTTGACGAGATTTTTCTAAAGATTTTGTTGACATTTTCATTACTTAGGTATGGTAAATGGTTCGTCATCTGAGAATGAGTGCTGCTCGATAAAATCAAGCCTATTTAGCCGAAATACGAATGTTATAAATTCTGTTGAAGCTAACAGAGCTTTGCAGGTTGGTTTGTTGTTATTTGTTTTACGTTGTTTGTTTTCATTCTCATCTATGCAATATTTCTTCCTTTGAAAAATAAACAACCTGCCAACTGCTGGTTGCGTCGTAATAAAATTCGGTTTGTCATGCCCTTTTCTGCTCCACAAACCTAAGTCTTGCCTATCCAACAAATTAAACTTGTCTGTCGTTTATGTATGTTGTTTTTCAGATTTTTTCGGGAATTTTTGTACTAGTGAATTTAAAACGTGAAGCCTCAGCCTGAACCAGAACCCTTTCATAGTAGATCACCTCAAAATCGAAAAATTCCACGTTAAACCGAAAGTCCGGTAATGTGTAGACAGAAAGAGTTCGTTTTTTCATTTTGACTCTTAAATTAATTCTATTGGTCTTCCCGCTGTATCCCGCAAGCTGATTGGTCTTTTAAACACAATGTCAAGTCAGTGCTGCTTTCTAATTGGTTCTTCTCGATCCGCATTTGAACATAAATTCCTCCTTAGTCAATTTTTTTGGTCTGTCTGACGTTTATACTCGGAGGAGTGTCAGACGATAAATGCTTTTAAGTATGTCCAAAAATGTTTTGGCCATTTCTCGCAATGTTCAATTTGTAGTTATCAAACTGATATTAAAGAAACAGTTACAATTCTGAGAAAAAACATATTGCACAGAATCGTGTGTGATTGAAACCTCACATCGTCCTCTTTTAATTATGATGTTTCTTTTATCACAGGTCTGTGTCATTCTACACAACTTCTCGTATGAAGGATTGAATTGCCTATACATCGCTGGGCATGAGGCTGCTAAAAGGTATTGAATACATGTTAATATAATTTTTCATAAGGATTACAAAGGATAATCTATGCTACCCAGAAAAAGCAATGCTTATCCGGCCTTGGCCGCTTCAAGCAACATAATGAAATACAGCTTTCAGCATAAGATACTAGAAAAGATATACAGTTGACATCCGCTATCTCGACTGCCCGCTATCTCGAACATTCGTTATCTCGAACGATTTTCCATTTCCCCTCGTTTTGGTATAAGGGTTTGTATAGAAAAATCATCCGCTATCTCGAACCCGTTATCTCGAACATTCGCTGTCTCGAACCATTTTCGATTTCCCATGGAGGAAAACCTGCTCTTTATCTCGAACTTTGCCAAATTTTCTGCTGAACTGGATAAAGAGACAAGCTGAAAATATATATAAGTTCGCCTAGTGGAGCGGGAATGGGCAGCAGCTAAGTGATATGCTGCTGCCCATCTAAAACTAAGAGCTAGAACTAAACTAAGACTAAACTAAGACAAGAAATAAGAAGAGAATAATGTCTTCCAACCGTTGACATTATTATTATTCGTTAATTGCCTTTGGAAACATGAGCAAACAAACAAACTTGAGGAGGCAAGTTACTTCGTGAATCGTAAAGTGCTGTTTAATGTATTGTTGCTGTAGTTGAAGTCATGCAATAAGAGCAATGCCTTTAACCTAATAATGATCATTTGCCTCTTAGATTTCTCTTCCTGTGTGCTGGAACATGTCTCAGCTCTCTAAGAAAAATTGCTCTCGATACATTGGATAACCTTGCTGATAGGGTATGTTACTTATCTGCTTTTTTTGCACATTTTTGATAATTAATTATGGTAAAGCCTTGTTTCCTTATAATAGGAGACGACGGGGGTTAGTTAGTCAGTTAGTTAGTTAGTTAGTTAGTAAGTAAGTTAGTTAGTTGCTTAGTTAGTTAGTTGGTTAGTTAGTTAGTTAGTTAGTTAGTTAGTTAGCTAGTTAGTAGTTAGCTAGTTTGTTAGTAAGTAAGTTAGTTAGTTAGTTAGTTGGTTAGTGAGTTAGTTAGTTAGTTAGTTAGTTAGTTAGTTAGTTAGTTAGTTAGTTA
>JAADKT020249975.1:0-15500 GCA_011763395.2 Chrysaora chesapeakei
AGGTGGGTTAAACCATATGATGTTTCTTTTCCGGTTCTTAGTATGAGATTTTCTGTTACTTGGATTGTACTTTAGCTGTCCATCATAACCTGACTCTCTCAAAGCTTTTTGATATGTTGGAGCTGCTTCTTGGAATATTTTTCCGTTGGAGAAATGGCCTGATAGTCGCCTTTCTATAGTTTTCGGAACTTGCTTTATTATACTCGGTGGATGGTTCGACTCTACGTTTATATACTGGATTGTACTTTTCTGTTTGTAGACCGTCTGTTCAGGAACTTCTCGTTTCAAATGTGGTACATCGGCAACAGACGACAAGTGAAAGGGTGGCACTTCCATTCTGCTGAGATTGGCATAGGATGAAAACAGATTTGGTTGAACTCCTTGCTGTCGCAAGCCACTCATGCTATGCGGTGGTGAAAGATTGAATAAATAAGGCAGAACACACGCTGCTTCAGGCATAATAATTGTTAATGTGTAGAATATGAGAGATGGATTGCCAAGACATCTGCATGTTGCTGCACTGCTGTTGGCAAGACATTCAGCATTCCAAGAAGACATGATCAAGAGTTTCTACTGAAGAGCAAAGATCGCACTTATAAGAGATGTGAAGACCCCAGGTCTTTAAGTAGGATGATGTTTTAAGCACCCTATCCAAGATTTTCCAAGAAACGTCGCATTCTGCACCTGTGGAAAGACCACTTCAAGAAACCCTCCAAATAGAATTCCAATGTAATGGGCCGTTACAAAGAACCAGCCAAGCTGTTTGTGCAGACGGTGTTTCAGCAGAGGACATTAGTGAATATATCTGCTTCACAGTAACAGAAGGCTCAGAAATTTTGTTGAAATGTCCAATGACATTAACAAAGGATAATAACCGATCATAATGTAAAGGTCTGTAAAGAGAGTGTGGAAGCAAGAGAAATGCTGCTTTCACACTATATTTTGCAATTGACTGGCCAATGAAGTAACGAGCAAAATAAACCCATTTAGAGGAGCAATCGGGATCCAGAATATGTTTGAAAGCTTTTAATCTAAGAGCTTTAACTTTTTTAGGAAATTTCTGTCATTCCAAGACCACCTTTATCAACTGTCTGGAATGCTATTTTACGAGCAACAAGCTCATTTTTATTTCCCCAAAGAAATGAAAAAACAGACCGGTTGACAGTCTTTAAAACACTTTCGGGAATATCAAGAAGGGAACCAAGAAACACTAGGCCAGAGAGGGCAACAGAGTTGATAATCATAATTTTCCCTTTGAGAGATAGGGAACGATCAGACCAAGCAGAAATTTGATCAGCAAGTTTTCTGATACGTTTATCCCAGGACTTGATTATGGCCTTATCAGAGCCAAAAGTTACTCAAAGAATTCCTAAATCATCAGATGTCCAACAAAGTTCACTAGCAATTGTAGGAATTTGTCTACAAGGGCCAAACCAGCGTCCTTGAGATTTACCATGTGAAAAATTAATTCTAGATCCCGATTCAAGCATGTATTTCTTAACTGTATCTAGAGCCTCTTCAACAAAGTATGGAGAGTCAAGAAAGAGCATTGTGTCGTCTGCATACTGAGATATCTTTAGTTGTTCTGTAGTTCCAGGTGTGTGCAAACCAGTAATATTGTCATTTTTCCTAATTATATTACCCAAACATTCTGCAGTGAAACAAAACAGTTATGGAGAAAGGGGACAACCTTGAAGAAGCCCACGAGAAAGAGGGATCCTTGGAGAAAGATAACCATTATTCATTGCTCTACAAAAAACATCTGTGTATAACGTTGAGATGAAGCGCTGAAAAATTGGTCCAAAATTCATACGAATTAGTACCTGAGACATAAAGTCCCAATTGATTCTATCAAAAGCTTTCTCTTGATCAATTTTGATACAGGCAAGGGGCAGCTTTTTTTATCAATATATGCAAGGCTATCACAAAAAAAGTTAACAAAGATAGACCTGCTGGGCACAGAACATGTTTGGTCAATGTGAATAACATGATGCAATACAGTTTTGAAACAACACGTAAGTGCTTTAGTGGCAATCTTGTAATCTACATTTAATAATGAAATTGGACACCAATTTTTTAGATCAAGTTCGTCACCTTGTTTGAAAATCAGAGACAGGATTGCCTGACGCATGGAGTCCAAAAGTAGGCCTTTGGAAAAAAAAAGTTAAAAAAGTCAACTAGATCAGCGGCAATCTCTTTCCAGAAAAAGGAATAAAATTCAGCCGGTAAACCATCTGACCCTGGAGATTCACAAGGCTTCATAGCCTTTAAAGCATTTGTGCATTCATCTATCTCAAGACTAGATTCAAGAGACTCACGTGCAGAATCAGGAAGCTTGTTTGATATTGAATCAAGGAGGTGATCTTGATTAATAGCATAAACAGGTTCAGATTGATAAAGCTTTGAATAAAAGGAGGATATATCTGACAAAGTTTCAGCATTGGATGATGTAATGGAACTGTTTTTGTGTCTTAAATTTGCAATAACCTTTTTGGCTTGACAATTCTTCTCAAGGGCATAAAAATATCTAGAAGATTTTTCAAATTGCGAATAGTTGAACTCCTTTGCCCTGAGACGAGCACCAGAGATCCGAAAGAGGTCTAGCTCTTCCAGTCTCTTACGAGCATTGATAACATCCTCAGAAAGAGGGTCATTTGCACACTGTAAAAAATTTTCAAGCTCTGCACGCTGGAGACGGCGATTTTTGGAAGCATGTTTCGAAAAGAAAATACAAATATGTGTTATCTTCTTTTTCAGCATATCTTACCAAACGTTCAAATTATCGGGGAAATTGATTTTCCTGCCATGCCTAAATCTAAGGAAAGACCTTACTTTTTCAATAAATAATGGGTTCAGCAATAACTCAATATTAAATTTCCATGATCCAAGCCCCCTCTTTGGAGCAGATCCAAGCCCCCTCTTTGGAGAGAAAGGAAAACATTTGATCTCTGATGAAATGCAAGCGTCAGCTATGTCTGCTGAAATATAAAACCTATCTAGCCTACAAAATACACGTTGCTTAGTCCATGTAAAAGTCCGCCCAGAAGGATGTACTGACCTGTATATATCAGAGAGCATAAAAGTTTCGAGTACTGATTTCAAACTATGAATATCAGATACTCCTTGTTGTTGATCACCACCAAATTTATTAAGGTAGTTATCTTCAATAAAATTGAAGTCCCTGCGAAAATAGTGGGCACACCACCTTTTATAACAGTGGTTAGCGAAGAAAAGAAATCTGATTGTCCTGAAATAATATTGGGAGCGTAAATGTTAACCAGCTGTAGTTGAGAGCAATCAAGATCCAGAGTGACATTATTCCACCGACCATTTATATCAGAGGAAGAAGATAAGACTTTGCCCTTAAAATTCTTCTTGAGAAGAATGCCAACTCCACAACTGTGTGCAGGACCAAAAAAGAAGAAAGACTGGCCTTGCCAATGTTTAGAAAAAGCTAAATGATCAGATGGCGAAGAAATATGAGTTTCCTGCAAAAAAATAATATCAAAACTCAATGATGACAGCCAGAGTATTACATTCTGGCATTTAACCTGATTACGAATACCATTAACATTCAATGAAATCACTTTTAGGAGTGACATGATGAATAATAAAGATGAAATCATCATACTCAAGTCTTTTTTTATTCTTCCTTCGTTTTCTATTTGTGGACTTGACAGTATCATCGCTATCTTCACATGCTCGTTTTGAGGCAGTAGAGAAGCAGCTATCGTCTGAATCATGGTCATCAAAGACATTCTGTTTTGTTGAAAGGCCAGGTTTCCGTGATGAACGAGGTACCGGGACGGGTAAGCCTGAAGCTCTGGGAAGCTTGTATGAAGGACCATCAGGAGCAGGAACCTTACGTTCATCTATCTGGAGTTCTGGAGCAGAATCTGGGATATCAGTAATGGCATGAGCTTCTGAGTTATCAGAATTAGGAGCCATTTGCGTTTCATTAGCAATTTCTTCATCACCATATGATTGCCAAGAGTGATCAACCTCCCAGTAATCGACGCAATTCTTCAAAGAATGACCAGCCTGATGACACAAACCACATAGTGCAGCCTCTGGGCATACACTTCTTGAATGGCCGGATTCTCCACAGTTGAAGCACTTATACCTCTGGCATCCAGCAGCTTCATGACCATTACCATCACATTTGAGACAAGTTCTTGGTTGGCCAGGGTAATGGAACATAACAGAATAATTGCTGTATTGAATGAAGCTAGGGATGTGTCTATTAAGCGCAATTCTGATGGTTAACAGGCCATTATATACATTTGTTCCAGCAATCATGTTTCTGTGGACATCCATAACCTTACGATAAGGTGACAAGCTATGTGAGAAGACATCAGCACTCATTTCAAATAAGGCACAACATACTGATACATATGTAACATTGAAATTTGGATCTCCAACAGTTACTTGAAAGCCTTTAACAGTAATGGAACCAGCAGCATACAGTTTGTCTCGATTTCCAGAAGTGTAAAAAGTTACAACGTAACCTCTATTTTGGTTTTGTTGCACACAAACAGGATTATAATTCAACGCAATAAGTCGATCCACAATGTCTTTATTTCCAATATTAGCCTCTTTAGTTCGGAGAAAAAGTCGATGGACACCTGCCAAATTCTTCTTGAAGAGAAAGTCGGTATAATTAATCTCTATTAACAAAGTTACCATCCTCAGCGTTATCTTCAGCAAGGTTTGCACAATCAGCAGCTACATCACTCCAATTACTGGTAGAAGGATTCTGTGCAGTCGAATCGCTTGTGGGAAGAGCCATAACTTGAACTTTGAAACGAAGCTAAAAAAGGTTTCTTGATCTGGTTGAAGATTCACTGAATCTCCAACAAATCTCGGCAAAATCCGGTAGAGCCTCACCCTACGAATACTAGCGAAAATGCTGAGAAGCGATAACGAACTAGTCTTTGCTTCTGGCCGCGTCTGCACACGTGTTGCAATCACATGTGGGTGCAGGACAGCGACACGGAATCGCCAGTTCGTGTGCAATACCTGGCTACGTCGGTTGAAAAGAAGGACTGGAATTGCAAAAAGTGAAGCCTACAACACTAGGTGTTCCCAGGCGGTCACGCATCCAGATACTGACCTGGCCCGACCATGCTGGACTGCGGTGATCGGATGAGAATTGGTATATTCATAGTGGTATTGTTGTAGGCGAAAGCTAGAGGGCCAATTGTGCATGACACTACAGGCTAGAGACACAGAAATGTGCACATGCACATATACGTATACCCTTTGATCCATACAAAGTGGGTGGATGGGGGTAGATCATGGTGGGTGTGCAGTGCTGCTGAGAAAGTGTGGTGAGGACTCTGGGCAGTTGGAACAGCAGGCGTGGCATTCGTGGAAGCCCAGCTTGCTCTTTAATAGTGTTGCAAAGGATGGGCTTCTGGTTGCGGCTGCTTCCGGTTGCGGCTGCTTCCGGTTGCGGCATCTGGAGCGAAAGATGCAGAAAGTGGCAAACCATCCGTAACATGCACACTCTTTGTAGAGTAAGGGAAATTTTTGGTGTCTGGCAAGTCGTCCGGGTGTGCTGACATGTATGCAGAATTTGACATCAGTGCAATTGGAAGGGGACTAGCGCAAACACAGGTCCCCACTACAAGAAATTGTACGGTCGAGTTACCAACGTTTGCGGTAATCACAGGGGTCAGCCAAACCGAACTGTAATGGAAAGGCCTCCCCCTGGAAGAATCTCCTTGTTGATCAATTTTTTTGAGCTAGGCACATGCCTACGCTTATTTAATTTTTCAATTTAACTCGACATATTTACAATTTAAAATAATTTAATCAAATAAGTTTTCAAATTGTTCATATCAAATGTCTTGTATATTGTTCATTGCTTACTTTCAATTGAGTAGGAATTGTTCATTTTAAATCTTAATTGTTCAAATTAAATTAAATTCTTCTTAACAACAACTAATATATTTAAAAAAAATTCGAATTAACTTATGACTACAACAACAACAAACTATAACTACAACTAATTTAATAAATTACTTACTTAAGTATTACAATAAACTTATTAAAGAAACTACAACTAATGAAATTAATAAATAATTTACTTAACTACATTTTAAATTACCCAAATAAACTAAACCTTAACAAACGCAATACTATAAAATTCTAATATTAAAACTAAATTAATAAACTACAGCTAATTAAATACTTATTAAACTACAATTGAAATTACCTAATTCTAAGTTAACAAAATTCAAACGTTGAAGTAAATTAATTAACAATTTAATAAACACAATTCATAAATCTACTGTTCTATAAAGATGGATGGACGGGAAGAGACAAAAAAGGAAAGAAAAAGAAAGAAACATATGAAAACGAGGCAAGTCTCATGGGATGTTGATTTTGAGTTTCTGATTCTCAAGGGAAGCAAGGATGCCATTTTGACACCATTTTTGTTCAAAAAGATTGAGAGATTCAACATCTAGTGAAGCAATGAAATGTTCTTTTTTGAGCTTGGAAATAACCTTGAAGATGAATCTGTTTTCAAGTCGTCTCTTTTGTAGTCAAAAATAATTTCATTACTTGTTTTCCAAATTACCGAAAAAGCCACATCACAAAGAAAATTCTCAAGAGGAAATTTGGGTTGATATTCGTAAAACTCAAGGATAACAAACTTACAAATGTTGTTTAGACTGAGGGTAGGGTTGATTTTCTTAAAAAGTTTGAATACAAATTTCCACAGTTTACTTACAGGGGTAAAATTGAAAAAAGCATGAAGGGAAGTTTCATCATAGGAATTGCATCTTTGACATGCAGGGGTTTGAACAATCCTATGTCTCTATAATCTTTCATAGGTAGGGAGGCAAAGTTGAAGGAACTTCCACTGAATGTTGGCAGATTTTCTGTCATGATTTATTTTAAATAAAGTTTTGAAGAGTCTTGGCCAATTGACAAAACCTAATTTTTGTTCCCAAAAAACCTTAAATTTCTGAGCAATAACATTTTGATCTTTCAAGATGAGCATATTGTAAATTGCTTTGCAATTCAGAGATGAAAATAAAACATATTAATCTTTGGTATTTTTAATATAAAAGTCATCAGACAAACTTCTTTCATTGCTGCACTCAGTTATTTTTTTTTTCCATTCAGGGGGTAGAAATGATTTCAATTTGGAGTAAAAATTGACGGAGAAACCAGAAGGGATTAATTCATTGAGGACATTGGAAGGTTTAGCTTGTATCCAAGCATTACTGGTATCAAACGTTAGTGTAGAAATTGTCAAATAGGGGCTCATTGTATATGCTTTCAATGTCCGTAGGTTTAATCTAACTTGAGAAAAATTGAAAGCAAAACATTTTATTACATCTCTGTAAAATTGGGGCACATGTTTCATTTCAATTGGACGTAAGAAACATTTAAATATTTTGGCACCAATGTTATAGTTTTTATACTTGTCAATGTTTAAGGCGAACAGTGCTTCCTATTTAGAGTTATTGTCATTCTGAAGATATTTTGAAATCCAAGATAATTTAATGGCATCAGCTTTCTTTTCAATATCTATTATGCTCAACCCTCCTAATTCATATGGAAGTCTTGCTTGTGTACGTTTAATAGGATCTTCTTTATTATGATAAATGAACTTCCAAAGTCTGTCATTAATTATTTTGAGGACCCTTTAGGGACATTCTGACTGCTTGATACAGTTCAATAAAACTTCCATCCTTCGTCTTTCGATATTCCAAAAGGAGTCTTTTTTGACATGCAGAGAACACGGAGCCAGAGAGAGACGTTAAGATACGTTTATCATTCTAACTGAAATAAATAAAAATTCTAAATACAAGATATTTAAAGGCTGAACAAGGAAACGGAATATAATTTCTACCAACGTAAAAGTAAATAAAGTTGCGGTGTTACATTCTAAATAAGGAGAAAAATTTATGTGGGAAAGTGATGAATAAGCTGAGAAAAACAAAAATGGGAATGACCTATTGTGTTGAATGAGAGTGTTGCGAATGAGATGCCACCTTGCAACCACAGCCCTCCCCCTAAAAGAAAAAACACGAGAAGTCCAAAGGTCTAAAGTTTTAAGAATTTTGTTTACACATGGGTCCCAAGTTCCTTTTTCTTTCAAAACAGGGCCATGAAAGACAACAAGAATTTTTAATGCTTTGCTGCCCAATTTTAAATTATATGGATTATCTCATCTGTATTTGTATCTACCAAACCAAATTCCATTACTTTTTCCTTTGTTTATTTTAGCCCCCGATGCCATTTCAAAATCTTGGACACAATCAAAAGTAGATTTGATCGACTGTTTACCTTGCAGGATTATTGTTGTGTCATCAGCATACTGGGTAATTTCAAATTCTAGATTTTTAATATTAATACCAGTAATGTCTTGGTTTTTTCTGATAGAGATCGCAAAAATTTCAGAAACTCTGACATATAATAAGGGGGATAGGGGACATCCCTGCCTCACTCCCCTACCAATGCTGTATGGGGCACAGATGTACCCATTTACTTAACACAACTACTAATATTATGATAAATTGTATTTATATATGAAATTAATTGTGGCCCAAAACCAAAGATTTCTAGGGTTTTGAAAAGGAAATTCCAGTTTACCCGGTCAAAGGCTTTCATTTGATCTAAAGGAAGAAGGGCTGCTGGGAGATTTTCATTTTCAGCATAGAAAATAAGATCTCTTAATATATGGCCATTTGACAAAATTGATCTATTTGGGACACTGCATGCTTGATCTTCAAAAACAATGGTTGATAATACATCTCGTAAACGACTGGCAAAAGTTTTTGCAATTATCTTGTAGTCAACAATGAACAGACCAATTGGTACCAATTGCCTAGATCACTTTTGTCACCTTTCTTGTAAAGTTTTGAAATTATGCTTACGCGTGGGAAAGTTGTTGTAATTCAAAGCAGGTGTTAGCAACCCTTGTAAAATGGTCCCCAATGATATTCCAGAAGGTTTTATAAAACTCTAGTGGAATACCATCGAGGCCTGGTGTTTTATTATTTTTCATCTTAGAAAGTAATGTGTATAATTCATGTTTTGTTAGTTGGCCCTCGCAACATTCTCTGTCAGTGTCAGAAAGTTTCTTTTCTACTTTTAAAAGGAGCTCATCTTGCTTAGTAGTGTTGTTTCATATGCAAACAAGTCAGAGTAAAATGCTTTGACAGCTCCAAGCATGTTTTGGATTTTTTACTATTGTTACTGTTTTGGTCTTAATAGATTTCATAGCTTGAGCAGCTTGGCGTTTTTTCAAATTACAAAAATATTTGGTGACCCTTTCACCCTCTTCTGTCCAGCGTGCTTTTGCCTTGACTTTTAAATTGAATGCTTCGTTGGTTTCAAGACTTTTTATTTCTTTTGAGATACGTTCAACTAAATCTTTGAATGACTGCCTGTCTGTCTGTTCTGCTTTTTTGGTCACATTACGTATTTGTTTATAGAGTTTGGATTTTTTCTTTTTGTATTCAATGGATAGTTTTATGCAATATAATTTTGTTATTGTTTAGTAATTGTTGCTATATTTTTTTAGCTTTATCCCACCAGTCAAGTTGATTATGAAAAGTATGAAATTTTGAAATCAAGAACTGAAGAAATCCTTACATTGCAAGTGTATATTCTTCCTGTTGTAAGAGGGAAGTATTCATTTTCCATGATCCCTTTCCCCGCTTTATTTTATCAAAATCAAAAACCAGTAACATCTTTTGATGATCAGAGTTGGGAAAGGGAACAACTTCACATTTTGTAAAGTAATGTATTGCAGCTTTTGATGTGTTATATCTATCAAGTCTGCTGTAGGTTCCGACAGGACTTTTGTAGGTAAATTGTTTGTAATCAGGGTGAAAGGTCCTCCAAATATCTTGTAAATCATGTTCACTAACTGTTTCAATAAGGGGATTTGTAGATCTATAAATGTATCTTATATCCCTACTTCTGTCTAAGTTGATATCAAGAACTGTATTGAAATCGCCACCATAAATTATAAATTCAACATCTGGATAATTTTGGATTTTAGTATGAATTTCATAAAATTTATCTCTTCTTTTTTGTTTATTACCTCCTGCAGAAGCATATACATTTATCAATCAAAAGCAGTGATCGTCAAAGGTCAAGTTAGTAAAAGTTTTTCAAAAAGTAAAGATTTTCATTCCTTTCCATCTTGTATCAGATAAAATGGTGTTTTTTGGTGTTATGGTTTAATTAGGTTTCTTGTAGAAATAATATATCTGGTTTATCATTCTTCAGATTATGAAAGATTGCTTCCGCCTTGGGTGGGTCATTCAACCCATTGACATTGATACCAAGTATGGAGGGCATTGAAAATTCAGCGTTTTTGGGCACAATTAATTTTAAGTTATTAATTTAATTATAAAATATTAATGAAATTATAAAAGGAAAAAAGTGTGAATGTTAATATTGCCCGTAGTGTTACTTTTTGTGTTTCTTCTTCTTCATTTTAGCTTGTTCTTTGATTTCCAAGGAGGGCTTCTGAGATGATGATGATGATGATGATGCCATTGGTCTCTTTTTGTTAGAGTGTGTTGCTGTGAGTTGGGGTGCTGAGGTTGGACTGGTGAGTGAAAAAACTGGTGGTAATTTTTGTATTGACGGAGCAGAGTAATGGAATAGTGCAGAGGCAATGGATGGAGTTATTGTATATGGTGTTGCAGTGGTTGGTGTTGATGATTATGAATGTTGTTGTGGTGTTGTGAAGTTGGCAAGGAAAGTAGATGAAGGTGGTGTTGATTGAGCTAATGAAATTTGAGCAATTTGTGGAAGAATTGATTGGGAGTTTGAATTTTGGGGTGGCTATTTGAGATACTAGTGAGGCTGGAATAGTTGAGTCGGATTGGGATGAATCAAAGGAATGAGTTGATTGAGAAGGTGTTGTATGGGAGATGGAGTTGGGGTCCTCAGTCTGACTTCCACTGTTGGCGTCAAATTTTTTTTGTCCTTGTCCTGTGTGTCTGAGTCAGTGTCATTCGGTTGTTGTTGTTGTTTCCTTGGCAAAGGCCTAAGTCTATACTCAGGCCCTGCTGGTCTGTCCTGTTGGTCTGTCTTGCTGTCACTGTGTTTTTATTGTTCCTGTTCTGTGTGTAAGGGCCTAAGTCGATTCTTACAATCTTGGACATAAATTACTGGACTTTTGATGGCACTTTCTACTCCCCCCCTTCCCCCAAGATCAATGTTGTTTTTGGCTTTGAATTTAAGGCTTGATGGGAGCAGGCACATTCTTGCTGAATTCATTCATTCTTTATCCCACCAAACAAGTGGATTATGAAGACATGAAAAATTGAAATCCAGAATTGGAGAAATCCGGACATTGCAAGCTGATATTCTTCTTGTTGTAGGACGGATGTATTCATTTTCCATGATCCCTTTCCCCTCTTGATGTGATCAAAATCAAAAACCAGTAACAATTTTTGATGAAAAGGAACAATTTCACATTTTGTAAAGTAATGCATTGTAGCTTTTGAGATAGTCAAGTCAATCAAAGTCAATCTGTCAAGTCTGCTCTATGTTTCAACGGGGCTTTTGTATGTGAGCTGTTTTTCATCAGGGTGAAAGATTCTCTAAATATCTTGCAAATAATTTTCATTAATTGTCTCAATTAGAGGATTTTTTGATCTGTCTATGTATGTTATGTCCCTGCTTCTGTCTAAGTTAGTATCTAGAACTGTATTGAAGTCACCACCATAAATGATAAATTCAACAACTGTATAATTTTGAATTTTGGAATGAATTTCAGAAAATTTATCCTT
Organism: Chrysaora chesapeakei; assembly: GCA_011763395.2. NCBI lineage: Eukaryota > Metazoa > Cnidaria > Scyphozoa > Semaeostomeae > Pelagiidae > Chrysaora > Chrysaora chesapeakei. The sequence continues at coordinate 11,778 of JAADKT020249975.1, forward strand.
TCATTTTTGTGTTTTATTACCTCCTGCAGGAGCATAGACATTGATTAAGAGAAATCTTTGATTGTCAATAGTCAAATCAGTTAATATGTAATTGCCCTCTTTGCAAATGTCATTAGAATGTATGATTTGATTTGAATTTTCAGAAATAAGAGTGCTAACACCTGTAAAATTATTTGGGGAAATTCAGTGGATTTTCATTCCTTTCCACCGACTATCAGAAATAGTAGAGTTTTTCGTGATATTATTTAAATGTGTTTCTTCCAAAAGTACAATACTTGGCTTATTATTCTTTAAAATGTGAAAGATTGCTTCTGCCTTGAGTTGGTCATTCAACCCATACCACTGGTGATGATGGATGTGTCGATTGAGCGGAATAATGGAAAAGTGTGGAGGCAATAGCTGGAGTGATTGTTTGTTGGGTTGGTGCGATTTGAGAGAATGGTGGTTAACATTGTTGGGGTTGATTAGAGTTTGCAATGGAAGTACGTTGTCTTGGTCGAAGTAATGGAATTTGAGATGATTGTGGAAGAATTGATTGGGATTGTTCGGTGACGATTTGAGATGCTGGTGAAGTTGGAATGGTTGTGTCTGATTGGGATGATTCTGATGATTCAGGTGGCTTGGAAGGTGTTTCGTGGGAAATGGAGCTGGGGTCATCAGTCTGACTTCCACTGTTGGCGTCAAACTGTGTTACATCCTTGTCCTGTGCGTCAGAGTCATTGTCATCCTTTTGTTGTTGTTGTTGTATTGGCAAGGGCCTAAGCCTATACTTCGGTCCTGCTGGTCTGTCCTGTTGGTCTGCCTCACTGTCACTGTGTTGTTGTTATTGCTGTTCTGTTGGTAAGGGCCTAAGCCTCTTAGGCAGTGGCCTGTCCAAGTCACTGTCATAGTTAGAAAGTATAACTGTGTCTTTGTAACCATTGTCACTGTTGTTGTCACTGTTACTGTTTATGTTAGATGTTTGTCGTCATGCTGTATTGTGTCTTGTGTATCTGTCATCGTTTAGTTGTATGTCACAGTCAATGTAGTTGTGTCTGTCGTCCCCACAGTAGAAGCAGAGCCCCTGAGATTGCAGTTTATGGTGAGATGAAAGGTGGAATTGCAGTGCATGCATATTGGTTGATGTCCTCGGTATGAAATTAAGATTTTGTGGCCTGAGATGATAATAAATGGGGAAAGTTGATTTTCTGGGTTGGCATAATTGTTGCAGAGACGTTTGCCAGTGGAGATGGATGGAAATTCAGGGTACTTTTGATGCCAGACGTTGATGATTTTGCCGTGAGGGTGGAGTTCTTCATAAATTTGTGAATTGGAGATGTCTGGTGTGGTAAATGGAATGGTGATGAGCGTTGGTCTGGAACGAATTGGTGTGATGGGTAGTGGATGCGCTGGTTGTGATTGTAGGAAAATGGACTTTGAGAGGAGGACATCAATGAAGGATGAATGGGATAGTATGGTATTCCAGTTTTGGTATCCTGGTTTAGATGGCATTCTTTGAAGGTGTGTGATGGCTGTAGGGTTTTTGAGAGATTTGTGGAGGGTTCTTATGATTTCAATGTGTGATGTGATGGATCTTGTAAAAAATTTTATACCACAGTGGGCAATGGAATCTTAATTTCTTGTTGCTTTAACATCTTTCTGCTTCAAAGTATCTGCACACGTTTTACCTGAGTTGTTGGATTTGGCTGAGACATCTGACATATTGTCATCTTCTTGATGCGATTGTGGTCTTGAGTTGTGCGCATGAGCATCTTCTTTATCACCTTGAGCATGCGCATCTTCTTCTCCTTCCACTAAACAGGCCCAATCTTGCGATGGATCCATGATGTTGATATCCGTACTATTACCTAACAGGTCCATGCTTAGGCATGTCTTCCCCCTCAGGTAAGTATGCAGATTTTTCTTGCAGAGGGAGCATCGTCCAGGAGCATTCTCCTTTCAAATGTGGTACATCGTCAACAGACCACACGTGACAGGGTGGCACTTCCATTCCGCTTAGATCGGCAAAGGATGAGAACAGATTTGGTACGACTCATTCCAGTTGGAAGTTTCAGCACTCATGCTATGCGGTGGTGAAAGGTCGAATAAATAACACATGCTGTTTCCTGTATAATAATTGTTGATGCAGTGCAATGAGAGAGACGGATGGCTAAGACATCCGCAAGACAACGACGAGAGAATGAGATGTGGCGATGAGGAAGGTTTTTCTGTGTTGCTTGTTTTACACTTCAAGATTAGGGCGTGGGCCATCCATGGCGGCACTGCAATACCAGGACAACCCGTGTCCGGGTTGAAGCAAGCTTCAGACCCACTGACCAATTCAAAAAATCAGTTTAATATTTGAGGACCCTTGGGTGCATATCAGATATTAAGCTGATAAGAACAGATACTTTTTTTGATTATTATATTTGATTCGAATGGGAGTGCCCCCAATTAAGCTGCTGGTACACTCCCTTAATACAAAGATACCTTTAATCAAGCAAGCATCTTACAGCAAGTTTAATACAATGTTTGAATATCTGAAAAACATTTGAAGATTAAACACAAGTTTACTGCTTTCAACCCTACATAAAATATTATCGACCACAAATATGTCAATGTCTCTTTTCATTTCGAAACCTACAGTAATTCTTTCTTTTTTTAAATATTCAATACTTTTGATAATATGTACAGAACTAAATATTTTTTTCTCATATAGTAGACAACATCGCTTTTTCCAAATTTCACTACAAGTTAGCTTAACAATATAATTAGTTAATAACTTCTTTTTTCTATTTACAGGTGGAGGATAACAATGCAAGAATATAAATTTACTATTTAAAATATTCAAAGAATTCACTAATTTACTAAGGAATGAGTAAAATCTAGTCCAAATTTCTTTTGATGTACTACATTCCAAAAATAAGTGTTCTATTTTTTCAGGCTGAAAAGGACATCGGCGACAGTAAATATCTACATTAGGTATTCCCCAAGAATTTAAATAGACACAGGTAGGTATCACACGATGAATTATTTTCCAGCTAACATCATTTACAAACCCAGTTGATAAACCTTTCATGGAGGAAAGCCAAACATGACCCCAAGACCCAACTCCATGGTTAATCCATTCTCTATAACATTTTGGGTTAACAAAGTCTAATTCTAACATTTTGATATAAAAGATCTGGACAGTACGACTTTTGGAATTTAAAGATAAATAAACGGAATAATACTTATCAAAGATATTTAGAAGATTGTTGTAGATAGGAGGCCTGTACAAAGAGTTTGCACGAGAATTCGATTGAAGAAATGACCAGTCATTATTATATTTAACAAGACTTTTACCAATCCAGTATCTACTCAGGGTTAGCCATGATAAATTACAAAATTTATTTCTAATTTGATTAATCATCTTTAGATGTAAGGCTCTACACTTCATTTCAATATTTATAAGACCTAGTCCACCACGATCAACTGGTTGAAAAACAGGTTCTCTCCGAACTAGTTCATTGTTGTCAGACCATAAGAAACCAAAAATTAGTTTATTGATGCGTGAAATACTACTCTTAGGAATAGATAGAACTGATGCAAGAAAGATCAAACCAGTTAACCCTATTTGGTATGGGCTATTTTTTGCCTCTTTAAGTATGGGGGGGGGCGTTTTTCGCCCCCCCTAGTTATCTCAGCTGCTATTTGTCTGATTGAAATGAAACTTAGTAGACATGTGCAAGTACCCAATTGCAA
>JAADKT020251086.1:0-15483 GCA_011763395.2 Chrysaora chesapeakei
CAAGAAACCACATTTCTCATTGCCTGATGATGGGAGACGGATCTCTCCCGAAACGTTGCCCAACTAAATATCAAAGGTTTGTCATGATAGGTGGTTACTATCATGTCTAATACGGTGTCAGAAACAGCCTTGATAAGTCAGAATATATTTACTATGTCCAAAAATGTTTCCGCGTGAGTCTCGGTTGTAGCGAATCGCTACCAGTAACCCTAATGTTCTATCAACCAAGTTAAGTTTTCTCCAAAAATATCTTTGATACTTCACCCTTAACAATTAGACCCTGTTACTCGAGAAGAAGATTCGGATGCAAAAGATCTTTCGGGTACGATATGAGTACGATTTAATTGTGTTTACACGAATGCGGATCGGGAACGACGGATCCAACAGCATAAGCAACTACAAACGACGCCCTCTGATGCAATCATAAATATTGGATGTCAAAACCTTATATGCCCAAAATTTCTTATGTAAGACTTTCAATGTAATGAAATTTGAACTTTCAAGGTAATGAAATTGGACTCAGATCACAAGCCTTTTAAATGAAGTCTAGTTCTATCCTTTTTGTAGTTAAAAGAAGATGAAATCGCCTGCGTTTTAAAAGATACTTTAAAAGGACTTGAATATCTTCATTTCAGACGGAAAATTCATAGGTTTGTTGGATGTTTTGCTTCTTTCTGTGTTGTTTTTATTGTTGAAAAAATTCTCTGCATCAAGAAGCTTGATTTTTTACCACGAGGTAGTTGCAGAAATGTCCAGAGGCAATCATTTAACCAAGACTATTTGAAAATATGATTTTCTAGTTTTGCAAAACTTCAACAGTGGTATAAAACTCGTGGAAGATTCTGTTTTTATCTGCGCACGTTTTGCCGCTCTATCCCTGTCTTCACCATTCATGACACACATATATATAAATATGTATGTATGGTACTGAAGAAGGCTCTACATAGCCGAACACAAAAAGTCAAAAGGGAGGAGAGCCTTGGGCTGTATGACTTGGAGAGTTGCTCGGCGATTTCATTGAGCTCTATAGCTCAGTGGAAACGTCGTTGGCTCTCTGATCACACAGTCCAAGTTCGAATCCTATCTATTGTGGTATGCTACTTGTGGAGAAATCTATCCTAGTTTTTGCCATTCATAGCAAATATAAAGTTTGCTGAAATTATTCCAATTGTCAATCAAAAGCATTTTCTTCCAGGGATGTCAAAGCTGGGAACATATTACTAAATACAGAAGGAAGTGCAAAATTAGGTATGTTAGACCCCTTTAGATCCCGAGAGAAACTCGATTGGCTCGGCTCGGCTCTGGTCCTATCCAGAACCGGTTCTGGCTCTTTTCCATCGAGTTTACACTGAAGTACTGGGCCGGTTCCGATCTGATTAAAAAATATTTGACAGCCGCATTTTTGAGCTGACGTATCCGTTATGAACTTCTCCCTACAAAACAGCTTGAAATTTCTACTTTTTATCACAGCAGCATCTTGTGAGAGGCTAACGCAGAAAATTCGATTTCTTTTTTTAGATTGGTGTGTTCTACCAAGCATTTTTTCGCTAACTTTCATTCACGTTTCGTATCCGTACTAGTTTAGATCCGACCCAAAATGTTTACACGGGATCTAAACGAGCTGGCTGACTTCTGAACAGATCCAGAACAGCTCTAAATTGAGCCAGAAAAGGAGCAAATCCAAAAGCTCCATTGTGAACTAACGGCGTTTTTGAGCCAACCTGGACCAGAGCCGATCCAGTTTCTCTCGTGTAAACGGGTTCTTAGCGTGTATTTTTTGGTCACATTCTGTTTTCAGCAGACGCCTTCTCTTTTCGGCAGTCGTCGAAATGTGTTTTTTGATATAGTCTTCTGAAAACAGCAGGTTTCGCAGACCTCCAAACCTTTTGCCCTCGAAGCTGGAAGGCTTCGCAGACATACAAGGAATCTCATTCTCCCTTTGAAATGTATGGTTCAGTTCGATTTTGTTCTGATCAGCCTAACGTTTCGGCAGCTGTGTATTTTTGATGCAGGAAACTTTTTCTTCTAAGTCTACCGTTTCAGAATTCGGAGGGTCTGCCTAAACCGAAGTTTACCAAAAAAAATAAGCCCTTAGTCAGCTAAAAAATGATAAACTCCAGATTATTTTTCATTCTGATAACTATGGTTTAAAGACACTGATTTCTCTTTGTTTTAGCTGATTTTGGTGTTGCAGGCCAATTAACGGTTCGTTGTTCACAGTTTTGTTTACTTGTTTACTTGTTTACTTGTTTATTTGTTTACTTGTTAAACTTGTCCTTTACTTATACTTTGCTTGTTCAATGTTTACTTGTACCTGTCATATGTTTCTAATATCTTCTTGTTCGAATGGAATTTGTATTTTGCAATTGAATCAATGCCTTAACTGATGCAAGTTGCTTTTAATCCTACTTAGGACACTATGGCAAAAAGAAACACAGTCATTGGCACACCGTTTTGGATGGCCCCTGAGGTTATACAGGTGAGTAATGTGCAATGTTTATCCCACCTTTTCATTATTGTGTTCATCCCACTTTTTCATACCCAGAAATTTTTGGCTTCATGGGAGTGTTTCATTCTGATGGTAACTGAAAAAACAAGCATCTAAACACGTGTTAAAGGTAGTTTGCCTACTACTGCTACGTTGTCTGCAAATGGTCTTCTATCTTGCTTTCATGGAATGATTTCAGTGTGTTGAGGACGTTTAAAGGGGCTCGCTGGTTGAAGTCGCACTTCTAAATAAAACTTGAGCCAGTCCCATGTCTTGTGTGAACGCGTGAAACTTTTCCCTTGTTCTGAAGTGGGCCCGGGTTAACAAATCAAAGGCTGAGCCCAAGTTTTACACGTTCCCATTAGCCCGGCCCATGCCCGGAGGTCCCAAGGTTATCTTGAAAATAGGCCGAACCTAGACTCCTTTATTTAGTGTGAACAGTACTTCTGAGCAGGTGTTGTGTGTAATGGTTTGGGAACAAATCTACGACTTTATGTAGTAGTGAGTCTGAACCTGCTTCAGCTTTGTGTAAAGCTGTGCGTACGTTTAGTCGTGCGTATAGGTTGCAAAAATGACAAGCGTGAAAATGCTAAGCATTCGAGTTGAGTGATTTTAAAATCTACAGCATATAGTAATGTTTTATTAATAAATATTGCAATAATTGTGCGTACTTTTTTGTAGGAAATTGGATATGATTGCAAAGCTGATATTTGGTCTCTTGGAATCACTGCACTAGAAATGGCTGAAGGAAAACCACCACATGCAGATATTCATCCAATGAGAGTATGATGTTATTCTGAAGAAATCAACTACATCATGTGTTTTTTCTTATTTATTTAGGAGGTGCAATAGACTTATTACATTCGTCGTAGTCTACTCTGAGGAAACAGCTGTATGTTGTTGTAGTTGTTAGAAGCTGTTTCCGAAAGAGTGGGAGGAAGGTAATAAGTCTAGAGGTGCAATGCCATTTAAACGCATTTGTCCCTTAAGAAATAACGGTTGGGTCCAGTATTGAAGGCGTCTTTCAACCAAACGATCAAACATTGTTTGTAAAACATTTGAAATTTGTTTTTCCTATTCGAGATGCTGCGAGCGTGTAACTGCTGTTTTTATGTTTTTTTTTTGTAAATTTTACCGATTATTCCTGTTTTAGGCAATATTTATGATTCCGACCAAACCACCTCCGAAATTCAAGAAACCTGAAAAATGGAGTGAAGATTTCATTGATTTTGTTTCAAAATGTTTGATAAAAACACCAGAAGACAGAGCATCAGCAACGCAACTGCTGCAGGTATGGTATTTATGAACTGTTTAGATATTCGATTTAGATTAGTTTCTGCAGAAGCTAGAATTATTGTATCGAATTAAAAAAAGATGACAACAACAACTGTTTCTATGAGCCAAATTACCCCCATTTTCCAGCCTGTTTCCAGCTCTTTTGGTTAGTGGTATTCCTCGTATCTTTTTTATGCTTGAAAAGTGTATTTTACATCGAAATCTGATAAATTGGAGACAAATTGAGAGTTTATTTTCTCAGAATACGAATTTTAGAACTTTTCTCATATAGGCCGCCATTGAATTTAGAGTGGTTTTTGCTCCACTTAGAATATGGCGCCGTGAACCCCGAAATGGTCGATTGGGAATTAAGAGACAACTAAGATTATGGGTGGACGTTCACCGTAAACTGCGAGGAAATAGGGACTACAATTTCACATAAATAGGCTTCACATAAATTTGCATCATGCTTTCGCTGACAATTCAGGGATATATACTGCATGCCAAAAAAGGCGGTTAGAGAATTTTATCTTATTGACTGAAAGCTCGCCTCTTATTATATCGTTTCATATGAATAATGAAAGTTGTAATGTGTTATATACTCTCGTATCTTTTTCACAGCATCCATTTGTGAAGAAAGCCAAGACTGTGGCAATGTTATCTGCTATGCTTCAGGATGCTGCGAGAATCCGCGAGGAGGCTGAAAACGCGGGAAGTGAAGAAGACAGCGTGGATGGACCCGAAAATGAAGCAGTAAGTATTTCTTAGTCCAATTCCTAATTTTTTAGTCCGATTATGTTCTATGTTCACAGTTAAGGTGATTTGCTATCCATTTTATCTTCTTCTTATATTTATTTACTTGTACTTGATATACAAGACTTAAATACTTGATAAGGCCAATAATCTTGGACAAAATATTTTACAAAAGTTTAAGTTAGCTATTTTCTTGGAAAAGCCATAGAAAAGTCAACTCTACACCCCCTCTTCCTCTAAAAGCAATGTTGAATCATAGCCATATGTGTTGCCTTTTTTTCTTCAACATTGTTCACAAGGGGAGGGGGGGAAGAGGTCTGAAAATGTGGTGTTCCAAAAATGAAAGATTTGCAAAAAAATTGTCCAAGATTGTAGGGACTTACAGCAAAAATCCGAACATAAAAATCTTCATTTATCAAGAGCTTTCAGCCCGAAATTTAATACTTCTACCCAATAACTCATACCCGTTTCACCTTATATAAAAAAATGTCTCTAATTAAAGGTTTTGAATTTTGGGATTTTTGGCAGGCTTTGTACTTAACTTTGAACCATGCTTTGTTTTTTGAAAATTGTTTAAGCATCTCATTTTTCATCAGTATCATTATCGTCGTCTTGGTACCATGCAATAATTGTTCATTGTTGTCATTGTAACTTTACTGTTTACGATTTTTTCCGTCCATATTTAACGCGGTTCCTTTCATTATTCAGGAAGACGAGGAACTTCCCGGAGAAGCAGGCACTATGATTTGCCAAGACGAGTTCTACACGGCACAAGAGGACCTGGGTACAATGATAGTTAACAATAGTAGCGGTGAGATTAATAGTAATGACAATACTTTTATCATGGGCAGTGATTCTGGGACCATGATCGAGTCCGGAACGATGATCGAATCCGGTACAATGATTGAAAATGATATGGGAACGATGGTGATTAATGACGATGCTGATGCTGATGATTCGACTATGAGAAGTAAGCAACTTTTAACTTAATTTTGTAATTTTATTGTCAACTTTTCTTGTGACACCTAGCTTTCTCTCTATTTAGTGAGTAAGTAAGAAAGTTAGTTCGTTTCTTTAACAAGCCAGTTAATTTCTTAGCTAGTGCATCGGTTGGTATGTTAGCTACTTAGTTAAGTTATTTGTTACCTAGAAAATTAGTTAGTTAGTAAGTCAGTCTATTTAGCTAGTTAGTTAGTTAGTTAGTTAGTTGGTTAGTTGGTTAGTTAGTTTATTTGTTGGTTAGCTAGTAAGTTATTAAGTTAGTTGATTAGTTAGTTAGTTAGTTAGTTAGTTTGTTTGTTTGTTTGTTTGTTTGTTTGTTTGTTAGTTAGTTAGTTAGTTAGTTAGTTAGTTAGTTAGTTAGTTAGTTAGTTAGTTAGTTAATTAGTTGGTTAGTTTAGTTAGCTAGTTAGTTAGTTAGTTAGTTAGTTAGTTAGTTAGTTAGTTAGATAGATAGGTAAAGTTAATTAGTGAAGTTGTTAGTTAGCTTTTTACTTGGTTAGTTAGTTAGTTAGTTAGTTAGTTAGTTAGTTAGTTAGTTAGTTAGTTAGTTAGTTAGTTAGTTGGCTAGTTAGATAGTTAGTTAGTTAGTTAGTTAGTTAGTTATTAAATTACCTAGTTAGTTACTTTAGTTACCATGTTCACAGCCTGCAATCTCATGTTATTTTCTTTTCGTGCAAAATTTGCAATGAAAATTGTCGAAATGTCTTATTTTTCATAACCTAGGTGTCACTACAGAAACCCGAGAATCAAAAGCGCAAAATTACAGACCAGCCTTTCTGGACCATTTCGAGAAGCTGGAGGAAAATCAACGGAATTTGGAAGGGAACCGAAAGAAACAGGATAATGGAATTCGCAGTGACGGTGCTGTGCAGTTTCCAAAAAACTTCCTAGGACCTATGGATTTTGAATTTGTAAGTCAAGCGGATCATCTATTTCTTGACTTTGGTGCCTAACTTTTGTTGTTATCAACTCTTCCTGTTTTTCTTTCTCAAACTTCTTTTCCCGTTTTACATCTTTTATTATTAACCATTCCAAGGTTGTTTAGAACTGTCTTATCGTTCTGCATCACTGGTGTCACTGCTGACTGCTGAATCTTTCCTTTACTGCTTGATGTTCATCACAGTGATCTGTATTTTAATCTCTATGGGTGCCTATTTGTTGACTTGCTTTGCCTCTCCTCTTCGCATTTTAATTGTTTTTTCGTTTTTCTGTGTCATCCTCTTTCCCCGTGATTTAGCACCTTTTTCTCTTCTCCTTTCTCGAATTTTCCTCTTGCTCTCCTCTTCTTCATCTAATTGTTTCCATTTTTCTTCTTAATTTCTTTTCTTTCTCTTCTTTACTCTTTTTCTTAATCATCATCGTCATCTTTTATTATTTACTTCCCCTTTCTTTTTCTTCTTCTTCTTTTTGTCTTTCTTTATCATCATCATAATCATCATCATCCTCAGCATCATAATTTTCTTCTTCTTCGCGTTCTTCTTCTTGTTTGCCCTCTTCGTATTCTTCTTCTTTCTTGTTGTTTTTCTTTGCATTTTGATGACGATGATCATCATCTTCTTCTCCTAAACGTCTTTGCATTTTTCACATTCTCCCTTTCCTCTTTCCTTTCTTCTTCTCCTTCTTCTGCTTCTTTTTCTTCTTGTTTTCCATATTCTTTGTCGTTATCTTTATCACCATCACAATCATCATTCTTCTTCTTCTTCTTCCTTGCCTTCTTCGTATTCTTCTACCTACTACTTCTTCTAATTGTTGATGTTGTTCTTTCACATGATCATCATCTTCACCTTCTTTTCATCTCCTTTGCCTTCTTTGCAGTCTTTATATTTTCCCTTTCCTCCTCTTTCTTCTCCTCCTCCTCCTCTTCCTCCTCCTCCTTATTTTTCTTCTTCTTTTTCTTCTTTCTTCTTCTTCTTCTTTTTCTTCTTTCTTCTTCTTCTTTCTTTTTCTTCTTCTTGTCAGCCATTTTAATGGCCTTCGCCATCATTCTTGTTCTTATTCTTTTTTGCTTCGTAAACTTCTTTCTTCTTCTTGTTGTTTTTCTTCTTCTTATCGTTTTCTTCTTGATGTTCTTCTTTAGCATATTGTTCATCGTCATCTTCTACTTCTTCTTCTTCCTCTCCATTGCCTTCTCTGCAGTCTTTACATTCTTCTCCTTCTTTTGCTGCTGCTTCTTCATCTTCTTCTTTAATTTCATATGAAATTTTTCGTCTTCGTTATCTACGTCTCTTCTTCAACATTGTCTTACCCTTCTTTTCTTCCAAATCTGCTTCGTTCTTCTTCTTCTTTTTGTCTCTAACGATGCTCTTCTCAATTGTTGAGGACAACCTCATCTCATAGATTCTGATCACCAATTTCTTCTTTTTAGTTACGAACATTAACATACGAAGAACTTAACCAAAGAATGAGCTCTTTAGACGGTGACATGGAACGTGAAATAGAAGACCTGAGAAAAAGATACCAGGATAAGAGACAACCAATTTTAGACGCGATGGAGATGAAAAAACGAAGACAAATGAACTTTTGATGGTAAATTTTGCTAATTTAATCATTTATAAATTATTATAAATTTTCAGATAATAGCTTTTGTTAGATTTTGTAGATTTGTACGTATGTAGCAGGTTTTTCAGATGTGTTGATAAAATTGTATATTCCAAGTAAAATGGATGCGAAGGTAACGTGCAGACTGAGAACTTTTCAAAACAGAAGTTAGCCAGATTTAATAGGAATGAAAGACATTTTTCATTAATGCCAAACACTAGGATAGATTTTCCACGAGTGGCATACCACAGTGGTTTGGATTCGAACTTGGACTGCATAATCAGAGAGCCAACACCAATTCCAAAGAGCTCAATGAAATCGGTAATAGCTCTCTAAGTCATATAGCCCAAGGCTTTTTTCCCGTTTTGCTTTGCATTTCGGCTATCTCGAGCCTTTTTCAGTACCACACATATTGTTTATATTTGTCATGAATGGCAGGAAAAACCTAAGAATATGAAATTTATAATCCGGGGCAGTGTGGAGCAAGTGTTTACTTATAATGAGAAAAAGTCGAGTCTGTGCGCTGGCTATGTGCGCATGGAGATTGGCATCTTGATTGGGATACTCGTCTGTCTTTAAGCAACTTGTCAGAACTCAACCGAGGTAGTAGGAGCTTGAAACTGAAAACTTCTTTCTCCAAACTTGAACTAAAGTCGTTTAAATCGATAGGCCGAAAACCAACCCAGTGAGTATAGCAGTGCTCTTGGTGTTCAAGAAGCCAACGCCACAACATTGCTCGTCAAACATTTTGTTTGCATGAGAAAATGTTTTTGAACTTATTCTAAAACATTGCCTGCAACTCCTACTTGGCAAGCAATGTTTTTTACGTGCCCAAACGTTCAAACATTACTTGATCAATTTGAAATGTTTGACAAACGATGTTTGATCGTTTGGCCAGGGCCATAAATTTTGCTCTTGTTTTTTGGGTATTGACCCCCTAGTCCCCTTGTTTGTGTTTGCACTTAAGCTCCTAGTTATTCTCTCCCCAAAGTTCAATGCCGACTCTTTTCATTCTGTCTGTCAAGTTCTACGTCATGTTTGCGGTACCCTCGGCGGGGGGGGTATCAAAGCTTAATTTTGGACGTGGACGTGCCATTTAAGTTCGAAATTTGGCCCAAATTCCGCAAACCCTTTTTTAAATTGTGACCCATAATTCCGCAAACATGATGAATACTATGCCCATAACTCTTCAATGCCACGGACATTTTTTAGACAAACAAAAATCATCTGACGAAAAGCAAGTAATGTTTAAAGGGCCACCTTGCTTATGGTCCACAAAGTTATCAGTTCCGACTTGACATGCATTTCGTTAAGGCTGAGCTTGCCTCCTAATAATTTTGCGAAATTTCCCCAGAATAGTACCCATAATTCCACATGTTTCCTCAAATGGTACCCATAATTCCGCACTTCTAAAAATTATACCGATAATTCCGCAATTTTCAGATAAAGGTACCCCCTTTAATAATGGCACGTCTCCGTACCTCAAACCTATTACGTTACCCCCCCCCCCCACCCCCGAGGCGGTACCTCATGCTAAAAAAAACAAACCTTAACTAAATACTGAGGATGGAACTTTGTTACCTCCTAAAATCTTCTGAAGAAATTGTTAGTATCTCATAAATCTTGTTCGGGGTTGTTGTTATTGTTAAGCCCTTCGTTTGGCTCATGGGGCTGGGTTATAAACACATGAATTTGAAAATTTATTAAGATTTAAATGCATTCTATGTAATCTTATCCTAGAAAATCTTAGTATATCTTTGTACATATGGTGGTTATTTTTTGTTGATTTCATGAGTGAAGTGTACCTGGAGATAAACGTTCTTTCTTTCTTTCTTTTTATTTTCCTGCTTGTTCTCAAGGTTGAGTGCTGATTTTCCGAAACTTGAAGTTTTAGTGTGCTAACCCGTTGCTAAGCTTTGAAAGACATTTCACTCCTCCACTCCAAAAAGCGTACGATATTCCCTATTTCCGTCGAAACAAAAAGAATTTTTAAGAGATTTCCATTAGTTTTAAGAGGTCTTTCACGAAACGAGTGAAATACCTTCGGCGCTCCTTGCCCTCGACTTTCTGGAACAGTGCACCGACTAGATAGTTGCCTAGACTTGTCCCAAGTCCCTAACTTTCGCTCACATTGAATTGAATTGATGTTGTTGTTGTTCGCTTCAGTTAGTTTGAGCGTCCAGCCATTCAATTCAATAGCGATAACTACGACTCAGGTAATAAGTCTAATAGTTGCCGTCAGAAACCTCAGGAACAGGGGCGCCAGAAGAACGGGGGCAGCGGGGGACAGCTGCCCTCTGCCCTCGGAAAAATGGTCATAATAGTTAATGTATTACTCTAGACTTTTTCGTGGAAAAGTCGAGTCTGCGCGCTGGCTATGTGCGCGTGGAGAGGGGTGTTGGAATGGGATACTCAGCTTTGTTTTATGTTGGTGCAATTGGTGCATTTCGAGCCTCATCTGGGTATAAGTTCCGTTTGGTATACGTTTATTGTTGTGGTCTGTTTCTGACATTCATACTCTGAAGAGTGTAAGGCGAAAAAAAGCTTTTAAGTAGATATGCCTGAAAATTTGTCCACTGTTTATCGCGATTTTGAAGTTTTGTACTACTCAGAAATTATGAAACAAACTTGTTCATTTTGAGCATTTAGCATTTACAACAAAACCGAGGGGCAAATCACTCCATAAAATATCGTCCGCTTTTTGAAAAATCTTGTTGTTATTTTGAAAATCCTTTAATAATTTTCAGGAAATTCTATTGTTCTTTTGTGAAAATCCCAAAAATCTCGTCCACTTCTAAGGAAAGTGATTTGCCCCTCGAACAAAACAACGTACAGTGGTACTACAACAAGCTCTGTTTTTAATCCCAGTAGGAAAGCTAGTTTACTCTCGGAGTATTATGAAGTTACAAACATCAAAATGAAAAGCGAGAACTCCTTTGTGAAGCGTAGCATACTGCAGGTGTCATTGTTATGTCAGAAGAAATTGACAATACTTTAGCAGGTGCATAATCTTTGCGAAACAATACATGTTGTCGATTTCTTAGTACTTTTGCTCCTCAGAGAAGTAAAACAATAGAAATAAAGAAGCAGCACAATAGAAACAAAGAAATGAAATAACAAAGAAAGAAAACTAAAACAATTGCCGTGCGATAGAGAAGCGCGCGAAAAGTCCCTTGAGAGATAAATTTGAATATTTTTGTGAATTATTCAAATTAGGAAGGTTTTAGTTTTCGGACTGCATTTGGCTTGGCTGCAAGAGTTCAGATATTCAAAAGAAAACGTGCTCGAAAGCAACAACAAGTCGACAGTTTTTGCAATCATTCCATACTGCAAATAAGCGTCTACACACCTTTGTAACTGTCTAACAACCTTTGAAAACAATTAACTCGTCTTAGTATTAACTAACCAAAGTGAAAGAATATTTTGAGCCCAGCACCAGGTTATACAGTGCAACAAAATGGAGTTTGAGAGCCGCGTCACGCCTTTGGACAGAGAAGAGTTATTCAAAAGCATGGAACACTTCAAGAATATCACCTGGGCGCCGAAAAGGGACCGAAGCAAAAGCATGTTTGCCCGTCTTCCAAAGAAAAGAGCATTGATGAACCCGAAGCGACTGAGTTTTTCTGCTCCGTTTGACGACGAAGGTGAAGACGGCGTTCTTGCAAGGCCCATTGAGTATCCCGTCGAAGAAATGTCCGGCCTCAAACTCTCGCCCCAGAGCACTACCACGCCCGTGAATAGAAAAGTCCGCTCTTCAAGCGAGATTACACCGACAGACTTAGACGAAAGACTGAAAAGATGCAGATCTAGAGGTAAAAAGCCTGGGGTTTCTGAGAATATCACCGAAGAGCATTGTTTTGTTCAAGCGAAGAGAAGAATTAGACTGGACACTAATGTAGAGACTAAACTAAAACTCATGTGTAAAAATATTCGATAATTAGTCTGAAAAAAATGTTTCCGTTAAATAGAACAAGGTTATATCGTATAAGAAATAATTATCAATAAATAAATACGCCGTAAGTTTGTCGTTCATAGAAGAAAATAAAAGTCCGAAGACTTTTTAGTTCCGATTACCGTTAGTTAAAATGCAGTGTTTTTGTTGCAATTGCAAAATTTCAGTAGAAATGGTTACGTCGAATAAAACATG
Organism: Chrysaora chesapeakei; assembly: GCA_011763395.2. Taxonomy (NCBI): domain Eukaryota; kingdom Metazoa; phylum Cnidaria; class Scyphozoa; order Semaeostomeae; family Pelagiidae; genus Chrysaora; species Chrysaora chesapeakei. Next base: position 12,204 of record JAADKT020251086.1, read on the forward strand.
AACTTTTCCCCTCTATTTTCTGCGTCTTTTCGTCTTTGGGCTGCACGAGAACTCGTAGTTTTGCTAAAACAGCGCGACCAAAAAAGTCGTGTTTTTTACGATCCGTATTAATCCCTTAGTGCGGAATGAAGTGTGGATAGAGAGAATCTGTGTTATGCGCAAATAGGCAACATCCAAGGAAATTTACCCATTGAGATTTCTTACACGCGGCTGTAAATTCTATGTATTCTTTTAAGCCCTTTTTGGTCACATTCTGTTTTCAGCAGACGCCTTCTCTTTTTGGCAGACGTCGAAACTTATTTTTTGGTACAGTCTTCTGAAAACGGCAAGCTTCCAAAACCTTCTGTCTCCGAACCGGGTAGGTTTCGCAAATATCGCAAGGAATCTCATTCTCCCTTTAAAATGGATGGTTTAGTTCGATTTTGTTCTAATCAACCTAGAATTTAACTGTGATTTTTGATGCACGAAACCGTTTTCTGCCAAGTCTACCGTTTTCAGAATTCGGAGGATCTGCAAAGGATCTGCAAAGGAATTTCACTGAAATCTCTTTTGTTCAATAGGAATCTCGTACTTGCACGCATTATCGAATGCCTTTCGGCAGTTCCTAGTCTTCACGCCGCAGCAGAAGATTAAAAAACGTTCAGGCTGTTAGTTATACGGCAGTTACGAAAACTCTCCCGCGACGTTGGTGCAAGCTAACTTCATTGAAAAGACGAAAAAAGTAAGTAGGGAAGCGAAAAAGAGCGCAGACTTTTTTTCTTGGGGACACCTGGATTCTGCCATGGGTGTCGGAAGCACGGAGGCAGTGGGGATGATTGCCCCCCTTACCCTGATAAAAATTGCGAAATTCTTTGATTGTCCTATTGTTTTGCCTGAATTTGTTGCTTCTGCCCCCGCTGCTTGGTGCCCCTCTGCACCAAAAGCTTTTTAAAATAACTTACCAATTTCTCATTGAGGGCTCATTGAATGAAGGTTTAGGTAAATACTTTAGCAATATCCATGGCAATATCCCAGGAAAACCACCCCTCGTCGCCCCTGCTCACAATATACAATAAGTCCCAGCCCGACCCCTTCCCCAACCTCCGACAAAGGAAAATTCAATTCAACACAACAAGCACAGCACAAGTTGCTCTTTACATGAAGTAGAGGAAATGGCGCTTTGCTGAATGGCGGCGAATAGTCGTTTGTTTTAGTAGCTGCTAATCCAAGATTTCTAGATTTAGAATCAGCATATGGAGAAGATCAAACTAATAGTCGTCTAGGAAAAACGCAACATCATGCTTTAAAGTCTTCGACAGCAGAATTAGATTAATGCTTGGTCAATCTTGAGACGAGCCATCTTGTTTTTGTTTGACGCTGTGTACGAAGCAAAGACGAAAGCAAGACATTCCTACGTACAATATTGTTGACATTGAACATTCCAGGTTTTGCATGTCGAGTGAAAAACAATTTGCGAATATTTGACAGAGAAGCATGTCCTAAGGTTTAGTAAAGACCAAGAAAAAGCCGAAGTGGGCCTACATAACTCCGCCTCGCGAGAAATAAATAACAAGTCTTTGTCCAAAGATACTTGCAGATGAGTGACAGGATAAGGGGCCATCGACTTTCGATTTTCGTATTTTTTAACGGCATTTGGCCGTTAAGATCGGAACCCCCACCTCCCCTCCACCTTAACGGCCATCTGCCAAACTTTTACGGGATTTTTCCGACTGGCCTAAATAGGTTACGCGTAGAACCAAGTGTTTTTATGGCCTAAAAAGGGCAATATCATTAAGTTATCGATAAAATCGAAGAATTCAAAACATTTTCCATAAGGTTAGTTGATTTTAATTTTCTTAACGGCCGAGGGTAAAACCCCCTCCCCCCATAACGGCCAAAAGCCGTTAAAAAATATGAAAATCGAAAGTCGATGGCCCCTTAGGGTGGTTCCAATCAAAATCTGTACCCCCCCCCCCCAATGGAAGACAAATCAAGGGATGTATGATAATATCGGAAAATCCATTGATTTCGAAGTGTAAAAAGTTTAAAATCCAAGGGTGGATTTAAAAAACCCACAAAATCCAGATCTCCCACTTGAAATTGACAAAATCCAGGGCTGAAACTGAAAATTTAGTGTCTTCCTTAGGGTAAAATCCAGAGGTTTATGGTCTAAAAATGGCCGGAATTCCGTGGCTGTCTTCAATTTTGGCAGTAAAAATACGGACCTCAGCCTATTTTCGAGGTCACTTCCATAAGGGGGGGGGGGTACGGATATTAACTAGGCTAGCTAGAACCACCCTTAATGGATGACCTTGCCTTCCAAAAGTTTGTTGTATATTTTTTTGACAAAAAATGAAACATGGAAAATATACGGCAGTTTCATTCTATTTGCAGAATCCAAAAGTTTAGCCACAATTCGCAAGAAATTGCAATCTTGTTTTGACAAATAAATAGAGGCACAAAAACAACAGAAATAAAAGACTGACCTTGATTGATAAATAGGCCCATGTAGGCCACAAAGATAACTGCGTGTAGTTTTCTTGGGAATAGATTTTGCAGATCATTGATTCTAACGCAAAACATGTTTCCAATGATTTATTTATTAATTTTCTGTCAATTTGGTGCAATATTTGATGCTTGAGGCACATATATTTTTGGAAGAAGTTCGGCTTTTCTGTCGCTACTCGCCTTATCACTCCACCCTCCAGGGCAAAAACACACACGTAGATTCTCTGTTCTTGTCTTTTGATTGGATGATCAGACCTAAGAAAACAATGGAAAAAAGTTGAAACAATAGAAAAATCACCCATCCGCGAAATGGGATGTTTGACCTGAAAAATTATCAACATTTCCAGGAAGGACAAGGATGGCCTCAAGTTTTCTTTTTTCGTTTAAATAATAATAAAGTAATGCAGATGCATCATAACGAAGAAAAAATCAATACAATTTTGAGAAATTCAGGAATTGTATTGTCAGCCTCAAAGAAGAAACACAACAATAGCAAAGACCTTTTTTCTGAAGCGCTACCCAAAACAGATCATCATACTGTATTATTCCGGTACTGTGTGCCTCACGCTAGCGAATCTATAATCACTACTGTGGTGGATAATCACTACTGTTGTGGTACTATTTGCGTACTGTGGTGGTAGTTTCTGCGTACTGTGGTGGATAGTCACTACTTGTGGTTGGTTACTATGCTTGCGGTGGTGGCAGTTTTGGAGTATTGTGGTGGATAATCACTACTGTGGTGGTACTATTTGCGTACTGTGGTGGTAGTTTTTGCGTACTGTGGTGGATAATC